>JARHVA010006087.1:15000-22500 GCA_037957365.1 Torreya grandis
TAATGTCTAAATCAGTGGAGTTTTTTACTCCACAACCAAACAATCTCCCACTTGGAGACAAACTACTACACTGTACCTATACCTGTACCCCATCTAATCTATTTCCTGGCTTATATCCCTCTTCAAGATCAATCCTGAAGACCAACCACCACACAACCTGTGGTGAACCTCCTGTCATCCAAGTAACCTGCCACATCTGAACCTACAAACCCACGTAGTGAAGTCCTGACCCTGCATAACATGTATACCTGTTGTTGGTCCCTCTCAAATACTTGAGAACCCACTTCCCCGAATTGGCTCCTAACTCTCTGATAGCTCCCACTGTTGAGGAGAACTTAGGTCTATACCAGACCTCATGTGATTTCAGACACTAAGCTGTCTAGCCCTTGGTGTGCTCCAGTTTTGTATCCTACGTATTAAACCTCGCCAACACCTGATTCACATCAGCTCCCACTAGAGACAAAATCAACCTGTGATCTTCCATGTCTCTCATGCCAAAGAATTTCACTACTCCAAATTCCTCATGACATGCCACTGAACTAACCTTACCCTTATCTCAGCAAAACCTTGTATGTTTGAACCTGCTAGCTAGCATACCATTCGCATACAGTAATAGGATAATGTTGTAATCATTATCCACCCTAGTAAGATAAACACAATGGCTACACTGACATTGACTAAAGCCCTACTTTGTCATCCACCTATCAAAACCTGTACCACTGTCCTACAGCTTCCTCAAGACCATATGACCTAGCCTTCCATCTCACATGTCCATTCTCTCTATTCTTTAACTATGGTATCCATTCATCTTTCAGTGCTTTCTTCTGGATGGCAACCCTACCAGATCTCTTGTTTGGTTTTGCATCCTAATCATGCCATGCTACCACTATTTCCTGGATCCTTCCTGCTCTGTAGTGAGAAACAAGTATAAAGAATATGAACAATGAATTTGAGGCTTACTTACCCTTTTAGTCCTCCATATGGGCATTTGAGACTCCTTGACAGCTTGCTGTCCACCTAAAATCCATTACAGTGACTGGCCTCAGTCACCACACAATCTGGATCTAATTGACATCAGTTCTATGTGACTATCCTTTCTGTCAATGCCAATTTTTTTACCGACATCAGTCTTACCTAGTCATCGACATCGGTTCCTTGACTGACGCTGGTAGCCACCCTACCCAACACCACTGGCTCTGGTCTGCACATGACCAACAATAGCATTTGTTTGTTTGACGTCAGTTACCCTTGATTGACGTTGATATCTATGTTTGCCTATGAGTGATGACTTTTTACCTACAAGCTCTCTATGGATCAAAACCCTGTCTAAACTACCTTGCTCAGAGATGTCTAGCCTTCTCCACTGATCTTTGTCCATCATCTCCTCCAGAAACACCAAGGCTTTCCAAATCTTAAGTCTATCAAACACATCTGTCTTCCACTTAAGAACATGCATCTTTTTCTTGCTCATGTGACCAAGCCTACAAAGCCATGTCTTTGCAATAGAAGAATAATCAGTAATATAAGTAGATAGATAAAGGATACCTACTTTCTAACCACTAGCTAATTCAAGTGCATCCGCTATGAGAGTTCTTGTGCATCTCTCATCACCCAACTTTCCTGAAGAAATTAGCCACATCTTCAATACCAGGACCTGCATGACCTCCTTCAACACCCATGTGTTGGCCGCCTGCAATTTTAGCTTCACTTCCCCTTTGCCAATTCTTTGGCAAGGCACACTAGCCCCTAAATAAATCTTTCCAAAGTCTCCAAAGACCTTAACATGGAAAAATACTCTATTTCAAGCTCCATGGAAAGAGGCAATAGATTCTATAAGACAAGATTCTACTTTATCCAAGAAACCCCCCAGAGCATCCTATGCAACAACACCTGCAACATCTACTTCTTCAGTTCCTTCATGTTGATCTGCTACCAACCAACAATCTTTCTTTTCCTGCTCTTTCTTTTCATAACACTGTAATTGACCATTCGTGCTTTTTAATTCCTCCATTATTAGTGTACTTTCTTTTGCCATTGCTATACTCCCACTTAATTAGAAACCCATGAGAGTGACATATAATCAAACACAAAACCTGCTCCCTGTAACCTTAGCTCTGATACCAACTGTTAGGAATCTAGAACAACAAACATGCTCTGACTCCACTGTTAGGACCCAAAAGCACCATTGATTACCATCTACAAGCAACTTAATATGCGGAATTAAACTAGAATGCACAAGTAACTAGAATTTAGAAATAACACAGAATATGAGAGACAATACCCAATTGTGCTAATACTCTTCCAAAAAAGAATTACAAATGAAGAGACACCACACTCTTCCCACCTTACAGGCTTCCCACACCAAGTGTTCAAAAATTCACCTTCAAGAGCTCACTCTCTCAATTACGGTCCCAACACACAACTCAAACATAGAGTTGGTGTTCACCTCCAACCAGTCAGTAACAATATTTCTAGTACACTGGGTATACACAGATACTCAACTGAGTACACAACACACTCCAAGTAGATCTCCCATGAACTTGTAACAACCTACAACTCAAATGATCTTACTTTGGAAGGAACTACCTTGCCTTCCTCTTTGCTCTCCGAATGAGTACAGACTGTACTCCAAGTAGATCCTGCCTGATCTTGCTCCCTATTGTGTTGTCACCTTGATCCTGCTGCCACTTGCAGATCAATCTGGTTCTAGACACCTGCAAACCTAGACCTTGCACACACATACACCTATAGATCAATGATCTTACTTAGCATACAAATTTCCAAATGTGGCCTTGCACACCTACCGACCAAGATCCTACATACATGAGGAACCCTTCTGATTCTCCAAACCAGCACCCACACTTGGGACTGTGGCACTAAGAGGAACACACCATGCTCTCTTCACTCTGAAGGAGCTAATATTTGCTCTCTTACTCTATAACACAAATTACAATACAACCCATGAGTCCATCATATAGATCTCATGCAAACAATAATTAGACACTTAATTACAATAATTAGATCCACAGCTCAAGACTAAAATTAGCCTTCTTCATGCAAATAACTAGTTCATTAATGAACTGTCTATGGAACTCACAGTTCAGAACTGCACAGGCGACTGACGTCAGTCCCTATCTGCCTAGAGGTGACCAATGTTGGCCGATCTCTGACCATCGTCAACAGCTTCTTGTCTCCACCTGACTGACGTCGATTGGCCTGACTAACGTCGGCGACTGTGACACTCATCACCCTCCTCCAATGTCTACATCAGTGAAGCTTTTAGCTCCATAACCTAACATGAACCATAAAATACATAATAATTACCAAGTTTATAGATAACCATGTAATGTATGTATAAATCCCAAAATTGATTAGTAGTTTTTATGTATTGTGGATGCAAAAATATCCTTTTAATATTAGTAGAGTGATACAAAATCAATGATGTTATGCCCACATGTATCCAAAAAATAAATTAGGGGATTAATTTTTAGTTGGATAAGGAAATATGTTATGTTTTTATTCTTTCCCTTAATTTTATTGATAACAACATGGAAATAATTTAGGTAAGTCATGATTTTTATGTGCTATGAGTTAGCAGACTTGTTATGTGGATATATAAACTGAAGAGTCTTATGATTGAAATGAATGATTTTACCCTTACCCAAAATTTATTTATACCATTATTTATTTCATTTATAATAGAGTTTATTAATTTCTAATATTTTGAATTCTAACAAACCATGTCATAGAAATTACTTGAGTGTCATGTGAAAATATGTCCATGTTGCTTAGTATAATACCAAATTTATATTCAAATGCATCATTGTGTTTTTAAAATTAGTGTGAAATGTTTATCATTGTGAGAATACACATTACCCAAATCATTGTTTTCATTTATCCAAAGTAAATATTTGTGAATGAATACAACTAAACGTAGCATTTGAATGCATGATCAAACTAAGAAGCCATGTGATAACTAATAACTTGAGAGTTTATTTTAAGAAGATGTTGTAAATTCTAATAAACATTTTTGATTGTATGAGATTTCATGGATTTGGAGAATCCTTAATACCCTTGATATTATCTATATATACATGTCTATTTTTGTGTTAAATTAAGTCTTTGAATAATAATACACCAAAATAACACTTGGTTGTGCTAGCTTCAACCTTTTGTATACATAGATTTTTGATGATTTGAGCAATACTCAAGGTAATCTTCCTAATTATTTTTGAATACAAGGATGTTTTTAATGTATAAAATGGTGACAGAGTTATTACATGAAAAAATACAAACATCCAATATCGCATGATTATTTATTTGGGATTAGTCAAATTGAATGTCAATAGTAAATGTAGGAGGATGAGATGTGGAGTTTTGTGCATTTTGGTTCTTAAAATGTTTGTTGATCATGAAGTGAGACACTACTTCATCTTGTATTTACATTAAATATTGGTAGCTTTTATATATTTCCTCAAAGAGAGTAAAAAATCAATAATTTAATCTTAAATGTATGTAAGGTAATATTTCATTTATATGGTTCCATAACTTATATTTTTGCTCATACTTTTATGAAACTATACTATGTAGTCATAGAACTTGGTTATGTTGTCCTAAATTAACTTTTATTTCCCCTTTTATAGATTTTATAACTTTATGTATTCATCCTTAAAGTGATGAAGAGGATAATACTCCTTTAATGTCTCAAAAAATGTATTCCAAGACTCAATTGAAATAAAATATTATTCATATTTCATTGTAAAATTTTCCCACCAATGAATCATTAGAATGACCATATTCATCATGGTGAAGGTTACGCTATAATAATTGGTGAATGTGTTAACTAATATGTATGCATCTAGCTATTGAATATGCCTCCAATGTTGTCATGACATTTTTTCCTTAAAACATGGGGATGCCAAGATTTACTTACATTTTTAATGGTGTTTATTATTCAAGACATTATTGATATAGTTTCAAGAATGGATACATGGAAATTAAGTTGAGATGCATCAATAACCATAAAAAATGGCCAAAATGTTTAGTGTTATATGCTTAAAACAAAAATGTGCTGAGATATTTGATTTAATGGGTTGCCTTAGACTTTTCTCAATGCCATGAACCTAATAATTTTTTATGGCATTATTATAGATATGATTAAAAAAAATGATTGGAAATACTTCCTTATCTTATTTAGATCACAGGTTTATAGGAATTCTAAATAAATATGCTATAATGCCAATGATACACATGGTGGTTTACATGAATGGTTTTAAGGTGTACCAATCCACACATGGGGAAAGTAAACAAATGGTAGAATATTTAAGTAAATATTATTATACTAGTATATCCAAATGCAATTGAGATAATTGGAAGACTGATATGCATAAGTTAAACTTATATTTAAAATGTAAAATAGGGAATTAAATTTTTATAAAAAAAGAAAATAAGGATAAGAGAAAAATATTTTCTATTATTAGAGTAGGGTGTTGTTGATAACTTTATCTACTATTATGAAAAATATGGAATAGATGTGTTTCAATCCTCAAGTAAATCCTACAAAACTCCTATCAAGTATAGGATAATATATTGTATCTATGATAGATAGATTTATAAATGGAAATATAGATAAGTATCTAGTTTTAAAATAATATAATATAATATATATCCATCATAGTTGGTAAAATGCATAGATATATAATATAAGATTATAGTTATAAATGACAAAAATTATCAATAGATGGTTAAAAGTTTTTTTTATCTTACCTTTTCATGCATTGGTTTTGGTCAAACATGTGGCATGCTACATAGATGTTATAATATGCCACATGTGTGGATTATTTCATTTGTGTGTTTCATGAGACTAAATTTGTGGTGAGTAAACAATGATGTGTAATGGTCTTGCACAAATTTCTGATGATATCTAACATGTGAAGAATTAAATTTAAAATGATAATAATTTAAATAATGTTCAATTTGGAGGTAATTTATGAGTACTATGAGATGTTACATGACATAAAATAAGTTATAGATGAAATATATTGATATGCAATGATATATTAGTTTTAAAATTTATTATGAAGTACACAAGACTATATAATATACAATTATTACATTATTATTATGTGGTATTTTAGAATCTATAAGGACCATGAATTATGTCTATGGTAATAATGTAATTATGAAAATAATTTCACTAAGGTACCATGTCAATTTCAAGAGAGTGATAAGTATTGAGATAAATATGTGCAAAGGTATAAATATAAATAGTTTGGAGATATGACATATTAACACATTATTTTAAGGTTTTGTATGTAACATGATACATCACAAATGTGTCAATCTAAAATTAGTAAATGGGAGTGAGGAGGATTGTGTGTTTTGTTATTGTGAGATAATCTATAAGGTTGCACAAAAATCACTTCCATGATAGAAATTTGAGCTTTTTAAAGTTTCTATTGCCTTTTTGGACCACTATAAATTAGTGTTTTAGTTGAAATTTTACTCACTGGATAGAGGTCAATATTTTTATAAATTTTTTAGTTTTTATCTTACAATATTATCTGCTTATTTTTTTTAATGATCCACTTTCTCTAGATGATCCCCATATCACTTTACCTTAAATGGCCAAATATAATTTTTTGGGTATGGATTGTTTTCTTTGTGAATTAAATTAATCAACTTGTAATTTTGAAGGAACATGATTTCTTTATGTTTATATAGATAATTTATAATATAATTCCTTATGAATATTTATATAAATTAATGTTAATATCAAAGACATTCCTAAGGTTGACAACTTGGAGATTATTACTAGTTATATGTCCATCACTTTGTGAACAACCTCCTATAAGATCCTTGCCAAGAATCTTGTGCTCCATTTAAATTATATTTAATTGAATGTCATGAGTAGGGGCGGGGGGGGGGGGGTGTTGGGGGGGGTGGTGGGGGAGGGAGGTGGCGGGGTGGAGGTCTGGGCTTGAGGGGATGGGGTATTAGGTGTACATTTATTTCATAAAAATGATAAACATGAACTTCAACATATTATTTGGCATGCTTACACTAATTTTTCTTGCAATCATATAAAAACATGTACTATATAATTTTGAGTGTAGTTTATAAAATTTCAAAGGGGCACTTCATTAACTATAAGAAGGTCAAATATATTAAATTTCAAGAGGCACTTCATTTTAATAAGAACATGTAATATTTATTTGTGTGACACGTAACTACATAAAATAAAATAAAATGTCTTTGTGTGTGTGTGTGTGTGTGTGTGTGTGTGCGTGTGTAAAATTATACCTTGTTTGGTACCAAATATTTTTTATATTTGAATATATGCATATGTATATGTATATATGTCTATACATACATACAAATATATGTATATGTATGTGTGTGTTTGTGTTCACACATGTGCATGAACATATAAAGCTATGTATGACCTTATAACTATTTTTAAATTTGGAAAAATTAAATGAAGGATACATAAATAGACAT
>JARHVA010006087.1:27500-167500 GCA_037957365.1 Torreya grandis
TAAGGGTTGGACACATGAATCAATACACTTATTAGATCTGATGCAAGCACTTAAGGCCATATAAATAATATTTATAGAATCTAATGATTATTCCATGATCATATTCTAGTCCAATTCTAGCCTTTCCTTACCTTTAACTACATTCACATAGTAAACAATATAATTATCATTTGTTTCTAATTAGTTGCAATATCTATCAATAGTTGTACTTTACTATTTTTAGTAATATCACTTCTACAAATTTATAGTATTATTTTTATGAGTTTTATATTCATTGGCATGCTCATTAAATTATTTAACCACCAATATGTATAATTTAATCTGATCCCATATATTATATATACCCCATTATCTAGATTTGGGTTAAACATTTGGTGAACCCAAATTTTGTGTCTTTACATGCAACTGTAGTTTGCTCTATTTTTGTACTTTTTTGATATCTCAATTATTAAAATATATTTAAATAATAACAATTTATTTTAATAAATTAAAGTTTAATAGGAATAAAAAAACTTCTTCCTCTTTCTAACCCTAAGTAGGGTGATAACTACCATCACTCTATCTAGGACCATCCTCTCACTCATTAACTGGGTAAGTTAGATGGTATATGTATGCATGTTCAATTTGAGTTACCTAGGGTTTGTGATTATGAATTCCCAAAATATAAAAACATCACTATGTTAAATTCAATATAAGAATTACAAAATCAAAATCAATTTTTCAATTGAAGGTTCACATCATTAGAAAATAAAAATACATACAATCAAAATCCAAAACATGTTTGTGTTAATCATGTCTTTACATCTTCATCTAACAACATTATAAACAAAAAAGTTTATTATAAAAATGAAAATATGAAACAAAATACATCTAAAGTAATTTATTGAAAATGTTAAAAAAGACTAGTAAGATTCTAAGTGAAATCCTAAGAGACTTGATTGTAAATAAAGTGATCCAACTACCTCCTATAAATCCTCTTAAAAGTTCAAAATAATATTATTTTAAATTAATTTTTTATGATTATAGAGTGTAATCCCTAGGTTGTTAAATGGTCTAATATAGTATATCAGGGTATAAAACATGAAATACATATAGCCACTAATTTGTGAAAGAATTGAGTTAAATTGATATTTCTAATAATAGAAATGAAAGACACAAGTCAATTCTTAGCTAGAAACTACCTAAAAGGAAGGATCTAGAGCCTAAAAACTAATAAAAGAGATAGCCTAATTGTCACAAATAAGATCCAGGTGTCAAAAAAATTCATAAATAATAGAAAACTACCATGGATAGTAACATTATGGTGATAATGTCCACTTGTGGTTCTTTTTTTTGTCTATGTAGAAACTATTCTAATCTTTTGGGAGTACCTGTGTCTGAATATCCCAAACATTTTCCTATGTGGACAAACATTGATTCATTATCTATGACATGTTGTGATTGATTTTATATGTAAACACTAGACCTCCATGTTATTATGGAATTTTATTTGGCATAAGTAGTAAATGTATGGTGTTATTTGGGTAGGATAAACATCCTCAACACTTCATTATGATGAAAGTTTTTTACATGCCAATACTCTGAGGAGGGATCAATCTTGAGATAGTTCTTCTCACCTTAGTGTTGGTGTAAGTGTAAGTGAAGCTAGTATGAATTCTAGTTTGAATGCTCTGAGTGAGGCTTGATAATTTAAATCCATGTATTCTAACATTAGTAGGGTTTTAAATTAATGTATGTAGAAGTACGTTAGAATAAGTATTAATAACCTTCATTGTGCACAACTTATTATTATTTTATTTGTGTGTATTTGCATGATTTTTCCATGTAGTGGATAAAAGGCTAAAATTAATGTACATATATTTATATGGTTATTGTGAATGGTTTGAAATAGGTATAAGTTGACCCTAGGTGTCTTAGGAATTAAAAATATATTTTTGGAGCTAAAAAGAGGGTAAATTAGAATAACACAAAATAGGACAATAACATTGTGGTGCTAGTATCCAAGTGGCAGAACTTGAGGCACTAGGGATTTAGATTCATAAGGAAGAGTGTGAGACTAATTTTAAGATGTATAGGGTGGTGTGTGGTGTGCACAAAAGTAGGATACATGTCTAAATGGGCCCTAAAATAGGTTTAGGGCTAAGGTAAGGATGTGTGGTATTGTTTTAATTTTTTTTGGAATATTGGATTATTATTCCTAATTTAGTTAATGGTCTAGAGTGATAAAATCAACAAATAAACATGAAATAATTAGGCTATTGATTTTTATGATTTGATTGTAATTTGAATCTTTCTAAAAATAGTAATAAGGGAGAGAAAACAAGACTTTTCTATAACCTAATGGAAATAACTTAGACAGAGTATAGAATTAACTATGCAAGATTGGGACCTATCACAAATCAAGTTCTATCCTACATTTCATGATTAGAAAGGAGTAGTAGAATAAGACACCCCAAGATCTGGCATTATAGTCCTCTTCTACTATTTTTGTCTAGGAGACCTAAGATTTCTATGTTTTATTTATTATGTCTATGTGAATTTGAATATGAAATTTTGACTATGGAATGTCCACTTAACTCTCTATAGAGTTGATTTTATCTTCAAACCATAGACTCCATTGTGCTTTGACAAACTTAGGAAAGAGTGGGGGGGTTAATGCATGTAAGATGTATTAAATTCATATCCACACACCTTGTGTGGGAATGATACATACATACCAATAATGTGAAGAAGGATCAAACCATATGTAGTTCTCCCACTTGATGTGCTTTGTGTAATAGTGTGTATGAAAATGCAAAATTCTAAACTGGGTATGCTTGAGTGGCTAAGGACTGATGTAAGCATTTGAATAAGCTTATAGTTATATCAGTCGGCTATATTTATAGAATAGGGAAGATTTCCTAAGTGGTTTTACTTATATTCTTGTTTATTTTTTGATAATTACTAACCCTTTATTAATGAACTTTGAATGGAATTTTATGAGGATCTGTTGGTCATGGGTTGAATGTGCTCACATTAGGCTAACAAGAAGTAGGATATGAACTAGAAGAAAATAAACATTAAAATTAAAAATTTACTTGGATAAGAACATATGAAATGGATAATAGAGGGCTCAATGTTATAGTCCAAGTTAGGTTATATAGTCTTAAGGGTACAAGACCTAGGGAGATGGATTTATCATGAAAAAAGTAGTCTAGCTTAGCTTGGAACAAGTTTGGAAGGATATGGATGACTAAGAATTAGTGAAAAGGATCATGTGAGGGTCATGAGTATAAGAAAGAGGGAACTATTGGTTGGGTATCTTAATTCACACTTAAGTTACCAATTTTTGGATTTTATATGATTACATTTGCCCCCCTTTATTCTAGTGATGAAAGAAACTGAAATACCAGGACAAAGGAAAAAGAAAAGCGTACCTAAACTTACCTACAAGGATGAATATCATGGTGTTGTGTGATGTTGGGTCTACTTAAAGAGAGCATTCTAAAAAGTGTGAATACTAAAAATAAAATAAAGAGTAGATCAATTTATACTAGATATGCTATATCTAAAATAACAACATATTAATCTAGGTAAGAGAGAGAGGAAGAGAAAGTAATGAATACACCTCACCAAATATATAGACCAATACAAAACTTATTGTGATGTTGAGTTATATTGGGTGATGTTGAGTAATGTTGGGTATGTGTTAGACCAAGAGTAATATTGCTAATGAAGTTGAGTGTTTAATCCTTTGAAATTGGCTCAAGAATGCAAAGACTGACTCTTTTGCTCCATCATATCCCACTAATTGAATATATGTGATCATGTATGTGATAATCAATGTCTAGATTATGTGTCCAATCCCTTTGAGTAGGTTAGTTAGTCCTTTGTCTCCATCATTGCCCCCTTCAGTGAAGCTATAAACTGATACTGGTATGAATGTGTGTTGTATGGGATGGATCTTAAATCCCATGAATGATCTATAATCTGATAATGTTGGCATGGATATTTGAATTTATTCTAGAAAATAGGACACTTTTGGCCACTCCATAAGGTGGAGATTAGGCTTGTATGAAATCCACTCCAAAACTAGGTAGTAGGCTTATATGAAAGCTACTCTAAAATGTGGAGGTTAGGCTTGTATGAAATCCACTCTTAAATGATGAAAACCACCTATAAATGGAATAAGGCATGAAACTACTTAGAATTCCTTGATAGTGTACTAAACTTGGAAAGAAAAGAAGACAAATGTGCCACACACATTACCCCCAATCACTAGTGTCTAAAACATGGATTATAATCTAAAAGTTATACCAACTAC
Organism: Torreya grandis; assembly: GCA_037957365.1. Taxonomy (NCBI): domain Eukaryota; kingdom Viridiplantae; phylum Streptophyta; class Pinopsida; order Cupressales; family Taxaceae; genus Torreya; species Torreya grandis. The sequence continues at coordinate 31,804 of JARHVA010006087.1, forward strand.
CCTATCTAAAATTGGAAGTGAGAGTCATCATGATGCACATGATTCCCCCTATATCTATATTCTCTCAGAAAAACTATACTAAATTTTTTGTATTTAAACTGGTCTAAATGTGCAAAACTATATTTGAACCTACTTTTTTGCTTGTTTCTAGAAAAGCTAATTTTTTTGTTATTTAGACAACAGTGCCAAAAATGGACACTAAAGGGTCTAAAACTATAGTCCAATCTTAGTGCTATTGTCTTGGGCTAAATATGATCAATATTTTGACATTTTCATTAATTTCATGGTCTCTTTTGTCTAGTTTGATGTTTGGTTATTATTTTGGGTGTTTTGAAAGATGAATTTTTGATTGTTAGGAGCTTTGATCTCTATGAAAAAACCCTTGTTTATTTCCCCCTCTCCTAAGGGTAGGAATGAATAATCTATAATGATTTCCTTCAAAATAAATGGCCCTACAAGTTTGTTATGTTTCAAAGATACATGAAATAGAAATGATAATTGATAAAATATGTCAAGTATAACATGGTTTGTAATGAGAGATTGTTAGATCAATAGGGGTATGCCTAGATAGATATAATAATGTAACATCATGTGTAATGTACTGAATTGAAATTAGAAATCTAGTTAGTTGTTAGTTATCAAAGAGGGATGGACCATGATATCTTTCATGGAATCCAAGAAAGCAAGATAATACATGATGTGGATCATGGATTGTAAATAATTGAGAAGTAATCAACTAACAAGCACTCAAGCAACAAACAAGAAGCATACAAGAGTAGCCAAGGTGCCAAGTAAATAAGGGACATATGCACATGTCACTCAAACTAGAAAACAAGCATATCAAACATCTTTAAATGCCACATACACATATAATTAAATAAATCAAGGTTGGCATGAAATCCACAATCACATAGAAGAGTAAAAGTGAAGGACATTTGGAAAATGTCCTAAGGCACACACAAGAATAGAAGAAAAGGTCATTGGAAAATATCCTAAGGCACATATAAGAGACCAAATAGGAATTGAGAAATGTAATCACATCTAGATATGAAAATTAAGAAGGAAATCATGTAAATATATTGAAAATACAACTACATCTAGCTAATGAAAGAAAGATGTGAGAGTATGCAAGACATGTTAGTACAAGACTAGGTATATGCTAAGAAATACACAAGTGTTATATACTAGTAAATGTCAATACAATAATCTATGTAAATGAGTAAATAATGTACATCATTATGATAAATAGAGTGTGTGGTTTAAGAATGACATAACATGGATAGTGTAGTCATGTAGAATATTCGCCCAGTTGGTATGTATATCAATGTGTGTATTGAATGTAGAAGTAAGACTACCCCTAAATGGGTAGAGTGAACCAATCAAGTATCTACATATCACTAGACACACACAAATAAGATTAAGTGAAGCATGGTAATATAGATAAATTGACAAACAATATCATAAAAAAATGTAAGTCTAGCATGGTAGTAGAAACGTAAATCATGGATAATGCATACAATTGAAATGTTTTTTTATTTTTCAATTATTTTAATGTTTTTGTATTTTTGGAATAAGCTATGTATAATAAATAATGAGGAAATTATGCATAATAAAATTGATAAACTATGTACAAGTAATATTTATATGAAATGATACTAACTAATGAATCTCATGAGATACTCCCTATCATATTGTCCTATATCAAGGAAAGGGATCATGTGTGGTCATGAATCATGATGGAAGGGATGAGACTATAGCTTTGAAAGTGGTTTATGCTATAAATTTTATAAAATATCTAAAGTAGAAACTGATTATGGGGTCCCCCTATAACTATAAGAAGTGGATATAATTATATGGATCTTAAGGTCTCATTTAGTAGTAGGAGAAGATCTTTCAAAATGTGCTCTATGTGTAGATGCATGATACCTCAATGATACTACCCTAGGTGTAAACACTATATCTAGTAACTATCTAATGTCTTAAAACTATGGCTGATATAAAAGAGACCTCAATATAAGTGTATGAAATCTCTATGATAGTGATTGTGGCCTAAGATATGTCTAAATATGAACTAGCTAAATAACTAAAACTGGTGGAGAAACTGAAACTGGTCACTAAACTAAAATTGGTGACTACAAAGTAGAAGATGGCTCTAAAGTGGTGAGTGGTAACTCATATGGAACTCTACCAACTATAATAACCTAATTAGTATTAATGAGTTTCACACATCTATGAACTATAAAAGGTACTACTCAAAGTTTTTGAATCCATGGTTGACCAAGCAACATATCAAAAACTCTTACACTTGGAACAATAGTAAATGGTGTGGTCACATGTGTTGGACCAACCTATAGAGGAAGTACAACTTTACCCAATAAACTCTATATGTACCCACAAAATCCACTAATAACTATGTCCATCAGGGTAATATCCTAGTCTAAATATCCCAAATATTGTATTAATTTCATAGTGCACATCTTCACACTAGATCTAGTATCCATGAGAAAACTATGAATAAGATAATTATGAATATAATCTATGATAAAGAGTGCATAATAATCTAAACCATCCTCTACTATATCCTACTTTGAGAAGGAGTGGATGGTCTAGTTGGAACTCTAGAATTATATACACCAATCATGTTGCTTAAAGGATGTAACTCACATGAATGTGACCTATATATATATCTAGTGGGGGATGTGCATGATATGCATAGTGAACCCCTGATGTGTTCCCTATCTCTTAGTTATGATGTTGTGGAACAAGATCTAAGAATATTTTCAAAGTGTTATCCTATGTTTTTTTGGTCTGAGGAGGCTTGATTGAAGTGTCAAGATCAATAACATTACCATCTATCAAGTAATGTATCTTGTGTCTCAAACTAATGCATCTATTTATTCTATGGCTTGGTTCCCTATGAAATTGACAAAATACATTATGATCATATCCCCATGGAATCAGCTTTCCTAGATCAAATTCTCAAATAGGAGGGAGATATATGATATTATATTCCAAAAGCTACTATAAAACACTAGCTAGAGGAACTGGTAGATTGTTAAAGGTTCATCATGGAGGTGCTTATAAAACCACACACTAAAGGGGTTCTTAATCTACATTAACTATTGGTTGATTCTGACTCTTGAAATCATTGATCTTTATTTTGTATGGGACTTTTTGTTACTCTTGTTTGTTATTTCTTATATACTGGTGTAATTAAGTTTCCCCATTAAACTTAGTTTGAATTCTCTTTCCTTTAGTGCATGATACAATTCAGTGAAAAAATAGAACCTTTTGAACAATATTGACTTGTGTAAAGTTGGTAAAAGACTCTGTTTGAAGAGATCTTGTAAATCTTATTCAGCCATGGGGCGAGTCATCTTAACCAAAATAGTCTTATATAAAAGAACATAGTATATGAAACACTTATTTGACCTTTGTTTCTATTTTGTAACTTGGGCATAGGAAACCTTATCACCAATGTTAATACTGAAATGAGATAATAACATATTAGCTATAGGATTGAATGCACTGGTCAATTTATTTGGTAAACTATCAATCTATTATAAATCATAATCCTTTAGACTCCATGGAAATAACTTGGTAAGTAGAAAGTCATTTGGTACATAGTCTAAGCATGCTACATGAAAATCTCTCAAATATGTCTCTAAATTACCCTTTCTATCATATATAGTAAGCCTAGGTTGAATAAAACCTTGTGGTGAGGGTGTAGAACTAATATGATATGTCAATGGTGTATGCAGTAGAGCAAAAGAATCCAAATCCTACATAGGTCTAGAGGCACCTTGCTCAAGATGTAGCACCCTAGATTGAAGAGATCGTATCTCTTGCATAAGGGCTACCATATTAGGAGACAAAGATGTACTAGTTATAACTAGTGGTGGCATATATGTAGGTTGGGTTTCTATACGGAGTTGTTGAGACATAGTTTCCCACATAGTGTCATTCATAACTAGTTGCTCTATGGTTTGAGAATATTGACAATTGTTAACCTTTTGTTGCTCCTTTTGAAGTATTTTAATAATTTCATCTTACATGTTAGGGTGTATATTTAAAATTTCTTGAATATCCCTTTTATCATTTTCATCAAAATTCATTTATTGGGCCATTGTTAAGGTAGGAAAACAAATGAAATTTGATTGACTTTTTTCTAATAGTTTATAATAAGGTGTAATGGAAGGAAAGCACTAAAAAAAGGAAATTTAGAATCCTAAGAATAAAAATTAGAAATTTCATAAAAAGGATATGAAGCTCACAAACATGTAAGGTGATACCTCAAGAACAAAATAGGAGCTAGTATATGCAACTAGGGTTTTGAACGAAATTATTTTTAAAATTATTATATAATTTTAAAAATTATATTGGAATTTTAATTTAAATAGGCAAAAAAATCAAAAAATTATAGCAAAAATACTAAGACCTAGTATGGGCAACTAGTGTTTGAAAGAATATTATTTTAAAATTACTATTTTTTTCTAAAATTTAGTAATATTTTTTAATTTTATTATACAGGTAAAAAATTAGGAAAAAATAGGATAAATACTAAGAAAATATAGGGATCTACTATGGACAACTATGGTTTGAAAGAAAATTATTTTAAAATTACTATGAAATTTGAAAATTTAATGCTAATTTATGATTTTATTATGTATATAAGAAAATAAAAAAATTGAAAAAATAGTAGTAAATTTACCCTAGAGTTTCTACGAGTTTTATGCATAAATGAACTAAGTTAGGTTCACCAAATGATTCAACAATTTTGGGAATATTGGAGTATTATTCCTAATTTAGTTCATGGTCTAGAGTGATAAAATTAGTAAATAAATATGTAATAATTAAACTACTAATTTGTATAATTTTACTATAATTTGAAACTTTCTAAAAGTAGTAATAAGGGAGAGAAAACAAAACTTAGCTAGAAACTGATTGAGATGACTAAGATAGAGCCTAGAATTCACTGTGCAAGATTAGGACACTATCATAAATTATGCTCTAAACTACATTTTATGATTGGATAGGAGCACCAAAATAAGACACCATGTGGTCTAGCACTATAGTCCTCTTCTACCACTATTGTCCAAGAGACTTGAGCTTTCTAGGTTTTGTTTAGTGTGTTTGTGTGAGCCTACCTATGAAATTCTAATTGTTAGATATCTGTGAAACTCCTTATGGAGTTGATTTTGTTGTAAAACCCTAGAATCCATTGTCCTTTAATAAACTTTGGGAAATATTGCAGATTTAGTGTTTGTAATATGCATTGAACATGTATCCACACCATTTTTGTGGGCATGCTACCTACATACCAATACTTTGAATCGGGATAAAGCCATGTATAGTTCTCCCACTTCATGTGATTTGTGAAATAGTGTGTGCATAGATGAAAAATGCTAAACTAGATGTGTTTGAGGTGGATAGGGACTCCTGTAATGATGTTAATAAGCTTGTAGTAGTATTAGTTGGTTATATGCAGAGAATAGGGAAGATTGCCTTTGTGGTTTTTCTTGTATTCTTTCTTGCTTTATGATAATTTTCAACCCTTCCTAAATAAAATTTGAAATGGATTATATTGGTCATGGGTTGAATCTAGTCACATTAGGCTAAAAATAAGGAGTATAGGAATCAAAATAAATAGGCCATTAGAGGCAAAAATGCACTTAAATAAGACTGCCAAAAATGAAAACTAGAGGGCCTAGTGCTATAGTCCAAGTTGGGCACTATAGTCATGAGGGTACAAGACCTAAAGGGATGGATTTGTCATGGTAAGAGCATTCTAACTTAGTTGGGATTAGGTATGGAAGGATATAGATGATTAGGAATTAGTGAAAAGAGGCCTATAAGGGTCATAAGAGCAAGCAAGTGGGACCTATTGATTGGGTGTCAAAATTCACACTCAAGTTACCATTTTTTGCATTTTATATGACTACATGTATCAATTAACACTCTTAAAACTCAAGGGTCATTTTTAAATGATTACATTCCCCTCCCTTTATTTAATAAATGCATAAAATATAAATGACTAGAATAAAGGAAAAATAACTATACCTAGACATACCTATGAGGACAAGTACATCAATTTGGATCTAAGTATGTGAAGCATACTTCATTGCATGTCCTACAAATGACATATGCATAAGTTAGTTCTTAATTAAGATATATAAAATAAAAATAAAAAAATGAGTAAATATCTAAGAGAGATTAAAGGAATGAATACACATCATTGGGTATATAAATCAATGCATAAACTTCATGACATCATTTGTGTGTGCATATAGAGAGTGATCAATTGGTGAATATCTTAAACTCAGTTGATGGCTTACTTAATTCACATGTGTATCTAGCTCAAGAACTAAAGTAGAATATGATTCCATTATTTCATATCCATGTGTATTAGATGCATCTAAATATAAACTAAGTAATGTAGACAAATATTTATGATTGTAAATAAAACTATATGTAATGGCTTTAAGGCCATTTGGTAACTCTAGAATGAAAATCAGCCTAAGGGCCTAATCGTACACTCAGATATGTAGTTCACGGACTAAGAAATAATGCCAAATATTGTAGATAGAATAAGGAATAAATATTTTTTATCATTAAAAACATGATGTTTATTATGTATAATGTAGATAATGACCTAAATTTATCCATTCCATCAGATCAACTACTATATAAGTGAGCATAGGGAAAACATTTGCCACTCACATGCCCCCAAATATGATTTCATGGTATATGGATTATGGATTGAGTTATAATAATAAGTATTTGAGTATCTAATATATAAATAGTATGCCTCATGTGATGACATGAATCTAAGCAAATGGGTATGATTTTGTGCAAAACTAAGTAAAACTAAGCAAAAAATGATAATTTGTAACCATGTTTGTATAAACTTGGACTGTAACTATTATGAATTTAAATAGAACATGGATTTTATATTTGGATGTATACAAGAAAATAATTAAATACCTTAGATAATATTATTATTGTGCTACTATCTAGTTTTGGCACTAGTGTCAAACTATGTTGTTTTTCTATCGACTAGGTGATGTAGACCCTATTAGCTACAACCTTCAATTATCACAACTTGGCTCTAATATTGGACTTGTTCTCCTATATTAATTTTTTTATCTATATTTATAGCCCTTATATTATTATAACCTCACTTTCCTAAATCATATCCTAGCTATTAAGATTGAATTTTGATCTTTCCAATCTGATCTCTGATTGCTTATTTTAATAGATCCTCTATTGTCTTGGTTACACTTTTTGTTAAATTGTCATCAATAGAGTTAGAGGCCTCTTAATTCATGGTACCATTTGTCATCTTATAAATTAAAAAACAATCATAACCTAAGCCCTCAATTTTCACCTTTTCACTATCAACACCTTTATTTCAAAACACCACTAACATATCTTCACTTTCTACTTTTGTACCAAACTTGCTAATCATCATATATATTCATTGGCATAAATGCCTCATTCATTATGTTTTGGTTCTAATTTACTTTTTAAGACTCATATATGCATTGGACGACCTATCTAAACTCTTTTATATATCTTAATAAATCACTTCCACTCTAAACCATGACTCCTCAAGCAATCTACTTTCCTTATTTCTTCATTAGTTCCTTGTAACCCTTCTAACATAAAAATCTCCTTGATTTGAAAAAATATATCAAATTCAAAACAAACTAAAACATCATCTTCAGCAACCTTTATCTTTTTATATCTTCACCTAAAATCTTAAGCTACAACTCACAGTGTAAACCATTTAGTTTAACTTATTTCTTTACCAATTAGGTATTCTTAAATCTTACACAAATACAAAGTCTTGTAGAATATACCATATAGTCATGTATAACTCAAAAATATCATTAATATTTAATATCATATGAAATTACATAGGACTACCAATTTATAGTATTTTTTAAGGGTTACATCAGAATATAATTGTGTTCCAAGTTGTTCTTAAAACACTAGGTCTAATTAAACCTATTGGTAGGCTTCCTAGTACCAAATTTCACTTGGATAAATTCACGTCTTATTATTAAGACTAAATTATTATTTACACACTTTATTTAACATGTCTCAATAGGTCTCACCCTTCCATAATACTTCATCTTCACATAACTGACCGTATAGGGTATTTTATCTTTGTTTTATAGACTTAAACAAGGTTTAGATAGAGTATATATAGACCTTCCAACTTCATTTTATCTCTCCTTAATTACTCTCATAATTTATAACCTCTTCCATCACTTCATAAAACTTATTTTATATTTTTTATATGAGTTTTAATCTTTTTTATGTATAAATCTAAATATATGAGGATCTTTGTACCTTAAAAGGTTTCAATATAGGACATAAGCTAAGGGTAATAAATAAGGTGTCATTTCATTTTGACACATTTTAAAGACTTATTTTCACTTTAACAAGGTATTTATCAACTTATAATACTTATATCTAAAAACTCAAAGCTTGTCAACTTATATTAACATCATAAAAACAACTGTTACTTGATGGTCTCAGTCTGCAATAGGATTCTCAGACTTGAGATCTATTTTATTTGGGTTCTCCCACTCTTTAAATAATAGATGAAAAACTTAAGGTCTTAATTATTTTAGCAAGTTTATAAAACTATCACACAATAATCATTTTTTTTACCAACAATTTTCAGTACTAATATAAACACTCCTCCTATCTGACTATAACCACACAATCTTCCACTCAGGCCTACACCATACATAAAAATAACCTTATAATGGCCTAAATGGAATTTAAAGTAGTTAAACTACTCAATAAACATTTAATTAAAATTTATTATAATATCAACCATACAAAATAACTCATCCTTTATTAATATATGATAATTATTTACAAATATAGTTCATTATCATGTCACTGTCCATAGATAACAATGGTTATTTTCTTCTTATTCCATCTCGTTATCTCCCCTAATAACTTTACATGCTAATTTTTTTCACAATCTTTTACATGTATATTTCCTCTCCATATATCTAAATTTTTCATGAATAACCTCTCCCTAAACCAGTTCCATGTAGGAGTGGCAATTAGAAGCCCATTTACTTCAGTCACATGTCTTTTTTATGACTTGTACATTAAATTAATTATTGAATAACTTCCTAAAACCACTTACGACCTTTAATAACTTTCATCAATCATGTGACTCTTAATAAAACTAATCACTCTAAAACATAGTTCTATAATTTAAATTTTTAAATCTTGGATTTTTGAGGGAAACTCCATAATAGTTATCACACTCATTTAAAATACCTCTAATGACCCAAATGCACACATGAGGTATCAATTAGACCCATAACACCAACCCAATAACAAAATGGTAAAAATATGATCTTGAATAAATTGGCATGCTAAATTATTTGGGGATGCTCTACATCACTAGGTCTAATCTCTATCTGAATATTTTCCATTGTGTTTTTCTAAATTTAAGCTTTGTATCCTATACTTACATGTTGGAAAATATACTCGGAGAGTATTCACATGTATTGGTCTCTTGTGTCAAACTTTTTTTATTTACACCTATTTCAAGGGGTGTTTTTAAAATTGTGAATGAACTATCCTAAAAATAAAAATCTCTTTATGATATGTGTTAGCTTGAGCATATCTGATATCTATTTAATAAATAAATATAACATGTATACATGGAATTATAATGTAATATAATTTGAGCATAAGTTTTTAATGCACAATTTATGTCAGATATAACCTTCACAAAGTTGTCAATATAGATATAAAAATGTGTATAAATAATAAATCTAAGTAATAAAATGAGTAATTAACTATGGGATGGAGCACGATGTCTGTCACAGAACCTAGGAAGGAATGGGGGATACATGAGGACCTTCATGGCATCTAAAAATAGAGTATGTAACAATCAAGAGAAATGTGTCATGTACATGACACATACATGAAAGTGTATCTACTACACATACAAGGAATAGAAAGTAAGAGAATGACTGACAATACATAAGACATGATCATATGTCACTAAATATGAGAAAGTAAAGACATAAAAGTAATGTTCAAATGTCCACATGTATATAGAGAAATCAAGGTTGGCTAAGAGTCGTATAGAATGGCATGTTAAATTTTTTGCATACATAATCAAGAAAACACACACAATTACATGGGTATATGTCTAAAGTATACATATAATGAAGGAAGTGGTTTAAAGACATATAAAAATAGTGTGTTTAAATTACCTTGAATAAATGTATAAACATAGAGGTATAATCTAGTCGTGTCTAATGAAGATAGAAATGAATGTTTTCATCATGTTGTATAAATGTGTATAAGATCAAGGATGGACATAAACTAAGTCTAGAGTAGTAGTATTGTGTTATACATATTAGTTGTGTAGGCTGATAAATATCAAGATATAACAATTCTAAATCTTTGATATAGAATTTATAAAGATGTAACCTAGCAATTACTACTATATATAAAATGCTGATAAATTGGTTAATGTATCAAATAAGGAATCCATGTATTTATGTATATGCCCTAGGTGAGTACATAGAATGAAATATATCTATGTGGTTGACTTGGGTCTTATAATTATTTGAAAATACTTAAAATTATTCACTGAAGCATTTATGTCTGATAAAATCAACTATACTAAGATAACTACCATATGTGTAGTTATTGGAAAGTATTAGAAGTGTAAACATGAAAATGTACATAGTCTATAATTGGTAGTTCTTGAGTAAATATTTGAATGTTTTTATGTTTTTGACATATTATATTGTTTTTACAATTGCTAAATATAAGATCTGTATAAGCAATATGTCAATGAAACTATATACAAAGAGTAAAATGAATGACACTATGTACAAGTATGGAATAACGTACTAAATGATGAGTTTTGTGAGAGACTCACTATCAAGGTGTCTTATATCCAAAAAAGAAAGAATGGTAATGCATGATATGTGAAAAGGTATATGTGGTCTAGGAACCAACTGTGTGATCTATAGCTAACAATGCTTGTGAAGTAAGCCTAAGATTATGAGTAGCTAATTGAATTGGCCTATGAAATGTACTATGAACCTTTGAAGATGCATGAATGTACATGTGAACTATGTTATGAACCCACAAAGCTACCTCAGCTAGTCTATGAAAAATATGTCTCTTAGGTACCTATATGGTAGAAGATGATATAGTTAATGTGAATGGTCTATGCTGAGAACCTTATGAACTCAATAAAACTTATCTCAAAATGAAAGGGTAGAGGAAGGCCCTTTAGAATCTATAACATGTCTCTTATGTAGGGTCCTTTATAATAGGGGTATCCATTAGAGAGTATTAATACAGTTAAAATTTTAGAATTAGATCTCACCTACAATATTAGATTAACTAAAATATTTAGTGTACGAATAGAAACTATACTTGAAACTATAATTGGTGAATTTTGTGTAACTACCTATGGAATAAGAAAAGGATACTCATATGGAAATCCCTCAACTATAACCACCTAATTAACATGTGTATACTTGAGGCATTTATGTACAATGTATGGAATTGATCGGAGCTATTTTATCCATGGCCTACCTAGTAACATGTCAAATGTGCCTACACTAGGTAAAACTAAGAACCTAATGGCCACATGTGTTGACCCAACCTATAATATGAGTAAAATATCCTAAATGGATATTTAAATGTGGATAATAAAACTATAATGATTGTAATATTCACATAAATATCTTGATCTAAATAACCCAAATATTGTAAAAGTGTAATGGTGTACATGTTGACAATTGATCCATTATCAACCATGACACTTTGAATAGGATGATGATCAATGTTGGATTGTATAAAGAGTGTATATAAACATGAATCATCATCAACAACGACTTACTCTAAGAAAGTGATGAAAGTTCTAGATAACACTGTAGTATGATATACCCCAATGATATTATGTAGTGTGTGAGTATCCTCTATAGCAATATGCCATTGGTAGATGAGCCTGATATGTGTAGTGAACACCTTGAATTCCTTCTACCTTATTAGGTTTATGTTTTTAAAATATATCCAATAATATTTTCAATGCCTTAAATTTCATTGGTTTAAATTTAGATGCCTTTATAGGTGTTCCCACATAAATGATATTGGCCTCTACAAAGTCCTGCATCTTATGTGTCAAACTAATACATTTATTTGTAATATGGCCTAGTGCTCTATGATAGTTTCATAATGCATTATAATCATAGTTATTTTGAATAGGATTAGTCATATCAACCTCTTTGATGGGAGGGAGAGATATGACATTAGATTGAAATACCTTTTGCAAAACACATGCCAATGATTCTTCAATATTTGTGAAAAATCTACATCGAGGATCTATTAAAACCAAGCAAGGAGGTGGCTCTAAAACTACATTAACTATGGTATTTTTATCATTCTTATTTTGACTAGGTTTTACCTTGTATGGAGGCTTATTAAAAAATTTATTAGTTAAATATGATCTAGTTGTGTACTTTAGTTTGCCTGTAGAGAGAAGTTTGACTTCCCTTTCTTTCATTATGGCATAAATATGTGAATGTTAAAAACTTCTAGAATAACATAGCCTCATACAATGTTGCTAGTAGACTTTGTTTGAATATTTATTTGAGTTCTCTATCTTCCATCAAGATATTAAACTTTGCCAATATATTTTATATCAAAATACCTATTCTACTATAGGCACATTAGAAGTTTGCTTAAGTTGAGCCACTTGAGCTTATGAAACTTTATCATTGATGTTGATTAAAAAGTGTTCCAATATCTTATCTTCAAATTGATTTAATATTGTGATGGAATTATTTGGGAGATCATAGATCTACTATAAGGCATATTCTTTTAGAATGAATAGGAACAACTTGGTAAGGATGCAATCATTAGACACATATTCCAAACATGCTATGTGAAAAAATCAGAAATGCTACTCTAGGTCACCCTTGCCATCATGAAATGTAAGTTTGGGTGCCACATATCTTTATGGAAAAGAGTTATTTCTATGTGTTGTGACAAAGGTGATAAGAGAACATGAGAATCTAAGGCATGTGATGTCCTAGTAACATCCTACTAAAGACATAATAACTTGACATGTAGATCATGGATCTCATGCATAAGGGATTATACATTTAGAGAGGAGGAAGTATCCATAGGAGGTGTAACCATTGTTTAATATTTTTGAGTTAAAATAGTTTGTTATAAAATATGAGTTGCCTCCAAACTAGGTGTAACAATATTGTTATCTAGGGGAGTGGAATATTGACCATGATTAGATTTGTTATTTATTTCCACTATGGATTGAAGAATATATGGATGGTCAAGGGGTTGTTACCAAATTAGACCTCTTAAAATCTATAAAATATCATCCTTATTGATTATAAAATTTTCATTGTTAAGTGGGGGGAGGTTGTCTTGATTCCAATCTTGTGTATCATTTTAATTTGATTATATTACTCATCATTAGATTATTTATCATTGAAATCCACATAATTAGGATGTGAAGGATCAATAATTGGGGTTATAACTAGTCACTTTTCCATGGTTTAATGTTTAATATAAGGAATATGAGTATGCTCAATAGGATTACAACTAAGCCTAATACTTCTTTTGAAAGGAAGATATATAGCTTTTTAACATGGACTAAATAAAATAAAATGAAATAATGTTGATAAAATAAAATATATAAAATTTAAAAATCCTAACACAACACATGAAATAATAAAAGTAAGGATATAAACCCTAATAACATATAGGTCTAGGGTTTGAATAGTGTTTGAAGTATGTTGGGTTCTCCAAATGAATTAAATTTCTATGGTTATGGAGTGCAAGCCCTATGTTGTTAAAGGGTCCAATTACAGTGAATCATGTTATAAAATATGTAATAAATACAACCATTTATTTTTAATGAAATGAGGTAAACTAATATTTATAATAATATAAAATAAGGAGACAAATAAATACTTTGATTTAACCTTTTTAGGAATTTTGGTATATTATTCCTAATTTAGTTAATAAATATGCAATAATTAAGCTACTGATTTGCATAAATTAGATTTCAATTTTGACCTTTATAAAAATAGTAATAAGATGTATAAAATAATATTTAGATGGAAATTGACTGATACGACTGAGATAGGGTTTGATATTCACTGTGTAAGACTAAGACAATGTCATAAACTAAGATATGACCTTCATTTTCTAATTAGATAGGAGCATAAAAATTAGATAGGAGTGGCAATGACACTATATTCTACATCTTCCTTTGTTATTGTGAGGATCTGATCTTTTGGGGTTTTATTCCCTAGGTGTATGTGACCCTATCCATGAAGTTTTGGTAGATATAAGTCTAAAGAGATCCCTATAGAGTAGATTGTTTATGCAAACCCTATATTAAATTATTATTTTACGACTTTCAAGAAAGAGGGGGGGTTAGAGTGTGTAAGATTCACTAAACATTTTTTTATACTCCTTGTGTGGGAATGCTTCCTACATACCAATACTCTGAAGAGGGATCAATCCATATGTAGTTCTCCCACTTGATTTGATTTTTGTAATTGAGTGTATGAATATCAAAAATTCCAAACTAGATGTACTTGAGGTGTCTAGGGATTAGTGTAAGGATTTGAATAAGATAATAAGTGTATTGGTTGGATGTATGTAGAGAATGGGGAAGATGTATTGAGTACTCTGAATTGTATTCTTGCTTGCTTAGTGATATTTACCAACCCTTTCCAAATAATCTTTGAATGTGATTTTATAGGGATCTATTGGTTATGGTTTCAATGAGCTCGCATTAGGCTAATAAGGATAAGGATAGGAAACCAAAATTAATTGACCATTGGGGTAAAAATTATAATTAGAAAAGAGTGATAAAGGTGGATAGGAGTGGCACCAGTGCTATAGTCCAAGTGTGACACTACTATCCTAACCACACAAGACTTGTTGGGATGGATTAGTTAAGGAAAAAGGGGTCTGGCTTAGTTAGGATCAATTTTGAAGGCTATAAATGAGTGAGAATAAATGAAAATAAGATTACGAGGGTCATGAAAGAAAGTAGGAAGGAACTATCGGTTAGGTGTCATTAGCCACACTCAAGTTACTAATTTTTTCATTTTATATGGCTACATTTACACCCCCCCCCCCCACACACACACAATTTATTCTAGTGATGCAACAAAGCAAAAGATGAGGATAAAGGAAAAATAGAAAGCATGCCTAAAATTACTTGTAACGGTGAAGCTCATTAAGCTATGTGATGGTGTGTGTGCTTAGAGAGAGCACATTGTGAAGTGTGAATCTAAAAGAGAAAACAAAGAGTAGATATGTTCTTACTAGATATACAATATATAAAATAAGAACATATAATGTTGAGTAAGAGAGAGAGGAAAAGAAAGGAATGATTACACATTAATGGGTATGCAAATTAGTATAAAACCTATTCTGATGTTGAATGGTGTTGGATGATGCTGAGTTATCTTGGATGATGTTGTACCAAGATTAATATCATGAATAGAGCTGAGTGATCAATTCCTCAAAAGTGGATCAAGAATGCAAAGACTGTCCCTTTAGCTCCATCATCACCCACTAAGGCAAGTTAGGTGATCATGAATGTGTTAATTGATGTTTATATTATGTGCCCAATCCCTCTAAATAGGTGGCTCAAGAAAACAAAGGCTAGATTCTCCTTTGGCTCCATCATTACCCCATGAAGTGAAGCTTTAAACTGCTAATTATATGAAATGTATGTTGTATGAGATGGATTCTAAAGCCCATGAATGTAAAGTGATCTAAATTTTTTTATATGGATAGCTGAATTTATGCTAAAAAATAGGCCACTATTGACCACTCCAAAAGATGGAGATTAGGCATGTATGAAAGCCACTATGAAACTGGTGCACTAGGCTTATATGAAATTCACTCTTAAATGATGCCAACCACCTTCAAATAGAATCAGGCATACAACTAATTATAATTTGTGGGTAATGTTAAACTCAAAAAGAAAATAAAACAAATATGACATGCACATTACCCCTAATCATCAGTGTCTAAAACATGGATTCTGATTTGAATGTTATACCAACTACCATATATGAAACTAGAAGTGAGATCCATCATGTTGTGTATAATGCCCCTATATCTAGATTCTCTAAGCAAAAGTGTACTAAAAACTATTCATTTTAAATTGGTCTAACTATGCAAAACTATAGTTGAACCTACTTTCCTACTTGGTTTTGGAAATTTTGGTTTTTCTACTATTTGGATATGAATGCTAAAAATGGATAGTTGTGGCACTAGTGATCTATTCTAATATTGGTGCTATTGTCCTAGGCCAAATATGATGACTGTTTTGACATTTTCACTATCTACATGGTCTTTTGTAACTATTTTGATGTTTGGTTTTTGATATGAGTGTTATGAATGTTGTTTTTTTTACCATTAAGAGCTTTGATCTTTGTGAAAAAACCCCTTTTTATTTCCCCCTCTTCTGAGGGTAGGAATGAAGACCCTACAATGATTTCCCTTAGAATAAAGAGCCCTACAAGTGTTTTATGATGGACAGATACATGGTATGACAATGAAAATAGACAAGACATATCAAGTTATAATAGATTATTAGATTAATAGGGGTATGCCTAGATAGATATAACAGTGTCATAGCATGTGTAATATACTAAACTAGAACTAGAAGTTTGGTTAGTTGCTAGTTATTATTTGTTGTGGAGGGATGGAATATGATGTCCATTATGGCATCCAAGAAAGTAAGAATAATGCATGATGTGGATCATGGCATTGCAAACAATGAGAAGTAAACAAGTAAATAAGCCAAGAAGTAAGAACCATACAAGAGTCGTGAAGGGTCCAAGCAAATAAAGGACATAGGCACATGTCACTCAAATTAGAAATCAAACACAAAAGGCATGTGCATATGCCACATATAAAATAATTGAAACAAGAAAGGTTGGAATGAAAGACAAAATCACATAGAAGAGTATAGGCAAGGGAAGAGTATAGGTAAGGGACAATGGCAAATGTCCTAAAGCATACACAATAATAGAAGCAAATGACATTGGAAAATGTCTAAAGGCACATATAGGGGACAAAATAGAAACTTAGAAATGTAATCATATCTATCTATGTAAATTAAGAAAAGGAAGCATGTAAATGTTAGAAATATAGTCATATTTAACTAATCAAATAAATAAGTGAAAGTATGCAAGACATGTTAATACAAGACTAAGTATATGCTAAGAAATACACAAGTGATATATACTAGTGAGTGTTGATAGAGTAATCTATGTAATTTATTTATTATGTACATTAACATGATAACTATAGTGTGTCATGTAGGAATGCCATAACCTAGATGGTGTTGTCATGTAGAAGATGGCCCCAGTAGGTATGCATATTGATGTATGTCTCAATGTAGAATTAGGATGCCCCCTCAATGGGTAGATTGAATCAATCGAAGACCTAGATGTTACACACTCAAAATACATCAAGTGAAACATGGTAATATAGATAAATTGATAAATAATAACATATAATAGATAATGTAAGTTAACATGATAATATAAATTTAAAGCATGGATGATGCATAAAATCAAAATATTCTTGGTGTTTTTGAATTATTTGCATGTTTTTTGTTTTTTGAAATGTTATATTATTTTGGATTTTTGAAATTTGAGCTATGTACAATCAAGCATAGAAAACTATGTACAACTAAAACTGAGGATAAGTGATACTAACTGATAAGTCTCATGGGAGACTCCATATCATGGTGACTTTTATCAAGGAGAAGAATCATGTGTTATCTTGAAGCATGATGAAAATGGTAATACTATGGATCTAAAAGTTATATATGCTATAAATGTTCTGAAATCTCTTAAGTAGAAATAGAGTGTGGGTTCTCCTTGTAACTCTAAGAAGTGGATGCAGCTGTAAGGATCTTAGGGACCCATATGGAAGTAGGAGAATATCTTTGAACATGTGTTGTATGTGTAGATGCATGAGATCTCAATGACACTGCCCTAGGTGTGAACACTATAGTTGGAAGCTGTCTAAAATCTTGAAGCTATGGAGGTGCATGAACTCATTATACTAGTGATAAATGCCTCAACTGTGTTTAAATTAGAAATGGAGGAGGAACTATAATTTTTGGAAAAACTAGAACTAGAGGCTAAACTAAAACTAGTGACTTCATAGTAGAATATGTCTCAAAAGTGAGGAGTGGTAACTCAGATGGAACTCCACCAACTATAACAACATGATTAGTGTGAGTGAATTTCACACATCTATGATCTATAGAAGGTACTACATGATGTTTATGAATCCATGGTCAACCAAGTAACATATTGAAAACTTTTGAGCTGGAAATAATAGTGAATGGCGTGGACACATGTGTTGGACCAACTTATAGTGGAGTTACAATCTCATCTGATGAACTTTGTATGTTCCCACTAAATCTACTAATAACAATGTCTATTAGGGTAATATCCTACTTTGAATATCCTAAATTCTATAATAATGTCATAGTGCACATGTTCATGGTAGCTCCATTGACTATGAGAACACTATGAATAGGATTATTACGTATTTAAGTGCTGATAATGAGTGCATGATAATAAGAATCATCCTCAATGATCTCCAACTCTAAAAAGGTGATGGAAGGTCTAGTTGGAACTTTGGAATTGTATACACCAATCATGTTACTCAAAGTATGTGTCTTAACTAAAGGTGTCCTATATGTATCTAGTGGTAGATGTGCATGATATGCATGATGAACCCCTGATGTGTCCCATGTATCTTGTTTAAAATGATATGGAAATGGATATAAGAAGATTTTCAAAGATTTATCTTGTGTTTACTTTGCTTGAGGAGGCTCAACTGAATTTCCAAGATCAATATGATTACCATTAATAAAATCATGTATCTTATGTCTCAAACTGATACATTTATTTATTATATGGCCTAGTTCCCTATGAAACTCTCAAAATGCATGTTGATCATATCCTCATGGAAAAGTCTTTGTTGGGTCAACATCTCAAATAAGAGGGAGAGATATGATGTTACATTCCAATAGCTATTGTAAAACTCTGGCTAGAGAAATTGGTATATTGGTAAAGGTTCATTGAGAAGGTGATGATAAAACCACATGTTGAGGGGGCTCGAAATCTACTTTAAGTTTTGGTTGATTCTTAATCTTGATATCACTAACTTTGAATTTTTAAGGGACTCTATTATTACACTTATTTTTTTTAGATACTTGTATAATTTAGTTTTTTAATTAAAATTAGTTTGACTTCTCTTGCCTTTAGTTTGTAACACAATTTAGTCAAGAAAGAGAATATTTTAAACACAATTGATTCATGTAAAGCTGGTATGAGACTTTATTTGAAAAGATCTTGTAACTCTTGATCAGCCATGGGGCTAGTCATCTTAACAACAATAGTCTTATATCAGAGAACATAATCTGTGAGATGCTCATTTGACCTATATTTATATTGTGCAAGTTGGGCATATGAAACCTTATCACCAATTTTAATGATGAAATGAGTTAAGAATATGCCATCTAAATGATTGAATGCATTGAATCACTGATTTAGTAGACTATAGAACCATTGTAAATGACAATCCTTTGGACTCCATGGAAATAGCTTGGTAAGTAGCTAGTTGTTTGGTACATAGTCCAAGAATGATACATGAAAATATATTAAATGTGTCTTTGGATCACCCTTTCCATCATATAGAGTAATCTTGGGTTGAACAAAACCTTGTGGCAAAGGTGTAGAAGTAATGCAATGTGCCAATGGTGTATGTAATAGAGCAAAATAATTGAAAGCCTACATAGGTCTAGAGGAACCTTAATAAATATGTAGGACCTTAGATTGAAGAGACCTTATCTCTTGCATAAGGGATATCAAATTAAGAGATAAATAAGTACTAGTTGTAGTTGGTGGCATAGAATCAGGTTGGACTACTATAGGTGGTTGTTGAGACATAGTTGCCCCGATATTATAATTTATAACTAGATGCTCTATGGTTTGAGAAGACTAACCATTGTTTACTCTTTTTTTTTTTCTTCTTGTAGTATTCTAAGGATGTCATTTTATATTTCAGGGTATTTGTTTAAGTGTTCTTAAAGTTCCCTCTTATTGGTTTCATCAAAAATAGTTTATTGGGCCATTGTTAAAGTAGGAAAATAATTTGAAATTTGATTAAATTTTTTGCAATAATTTGTAATAGACAAAATGTTGTAAAAGAAAAGTACTAAATATAGGAAATGTAAAGTCATAAAAATAGTGAACTGGAAACTACATAAAAAGGATACAAAGCTTACAAACATATAAGGTGATACCTCAAGAAGTAATGAGACCTAATATATGCAACTAGGGTTTGATAGATAATTATTTTGAAAATAGACTATGAAAAAATGAAATTGAAAGTGAATTTTTGAGTTAGATATGCAAGTAAAAAATCATAAATTTATAGGGATTTTTTTTAATTTAATAGGACCTAGTATATGCAACTAGGGTTTGGAAAAATAAATATTTTTGAGAATTACTACTGCATTTTGAATTTTGAAGTGAATTTTTGATTTTATTATGCTAGTAGAAAATTAGGAAACTATTGGAAAATTGCTAGGAAAACTTTGAAAGCTAGTATGGGCAACTAGTATTTTAAAGCAAATTATTTTAAAATTGCTATGAAATTTTAAAATTTAATGCTAATTTCTTATTTTATTATGTAAGTAAAAAATAAAAAAATATAGGAAAAATTAGTAGGAAATTTACCCTAGGATTTTGAGGGATTTTTTGGCATAAACTAAGTCACATTTACTAAATGATTTAACTAAATTACAAATAATACACCAATATTACCAAAATCATTAAATCACTTATATATAAATTGCCTAAGATGAAGGATCCAGAAGCTAAAAACTAGTACATGAGATGGTTTGAATGTCATAAACAAGATATAAGTGTCAAAATATA
Organism: Torreya grandis; assembly: GCA_037957365.1. Taxonomy (NCBI): domain Eukaryota; kingdom Viridiplantae; phylum Streptophyta; class Pinopsida; order Cupressales; family Taxaceae; genus Torreya; species Torreya grandis. The sequence goes on from JARHVA010006087.1 coordinate 52,845, forward strand.
TCCTAGATAATAGTAACCTACTGTAAGTAGTAGCCTTATGATGTTAGTTTTCACTTATGGTGCTAGTTTCATCTATGTAGGAACTATTCTATGGTGATAGAATATAATCTAACTTTATATGATTTGGAAATTTGCAATGTTTAATTAACTAACAAATTGACTAATTTATTAACATATCTTGTAACAACTAATTAACAATTTTAACCAAATAATAGAAACCCATTCTTATATTTATATTATACGTTTTTTAGGATCCTTTAAGTTCTATTTCCGCCAAATGCATATACCTTTTAGTTATTACATCATTTTTCTTGCCTAACAGTTTAATGTAGTGTTCGATAATTCCATCTACCTTCATTGTTTCAAAATAGTATTTCAAGATCTATTTTTAGAATTCACTTCTATCATATTTCCATTGTAATATTTGATGGTGTTCCTAAGTCCATGTGTTTCTATATATATCTTATTATCTTTTTGTTTGACACATGTTAGCATAGTTTATGATAGTATAACTCTATCATGGTAGTAGTCTATTTAGGGTGATTGTGAATGTTAATAGTTTGGATTTTATTTACCACTCATATTGTATTAGTGGTGACTATTTAGATGGAGTGCACTCATATGCATATTTAATTTTTATCATATTCAATTTTATGGGGTCAAAATCACCCCATACTAAACCACTTATTTATCCCCAAATAATCAATACCTCTCTTTCTTGCCTTCTTGATGTAATCTAATTGACTCTAAATTTTCATAATAATATCTACTTCATGTAGACCTACAAGATTATAAAATATTTTCTTTCATGAATGTTCATGATATGATTTTCATTACCCTGGGAGAAAGTGGATAGTTACATGCTTTTTACATGACTTTCCTAGGATCTTTTGACTCTCTTACATATCTAACTCTAGATAGTTATGGAAAATTTTACATTAGAACAATCCCATCTTCCCTATTGGTGATTATAACCAAAGATTCCATCACTTTCATTCATAGGCTAAATGTGATACCTTCATTGCCACTAACGTTCCAATTACTTTCTTGTAGAAACTTTCAATTTGTCAGTCACCTAAATTACTTCATAAGGCTCTGTAGAACTTCATAATGTGGATGAAATATTCTATTCACTATCTGAACAAACTTCCTCTATGCTTCCACCTAAAATGGAATCTAAAGTAAATAATATTTTATATGTATCTCATATTCCACATTTACCCTAATGACCCCCTTATGTCCAGATGTTAATTTTCACAATTTTTTCTATTATAGACAATGTTGGAGGAGTTAATACAATCATTTGATACTATGTATGCATCAATCACTCATAGTGTACACCTAGAGTACCATCTAAGAGTGATTATAGTTCCTTATATAGAATCAAACACATAAATTGGGTTGCTTTCATTACTTTTAGGAAATTCACCACCCTTATGGACTTCCTAGTACCTCTGGATGAGTATATCTTATCATTACCAACTATGGTTACAGGGAGACAATTTATATTATCTCCTTTCCTCACCCTCAAGTGTTTCATTTTAAGCCTCATATTCATCTAGGTGACTAACTCCACTATGAATTCTCTTGGCCTATGGATTCACCAAACTTCATCAACAGAAAACTATGTTTACCATTTTGTAGCCACTTCTTCTTGTTCTCCAGGACATCTTCATGTTTGGGTATTCATCAAGATCCCTATGTCTTGTCCTTGATTCCTTATATTTATCCATACATTCTTGATGAATGGAGTCATCTCATTTTTGATTCATCACTTGTATGATTATTCTACTCAATTGATAATCTTCCTTATTTTTACTCTATTTCCTAAATATCATATGTTTTCTTGTAATCACCTATGGAAGTGGGTGACAAGAATTCAAAAATTTATTATTTAAACTCTCTCACACTAAATTAAAATGTAGGGCTCTAAGTTATATCTTTTTTAATGTAAAAGTATACTTAGGTTTTCTCTACAACCCTCAACATTCCTACACATAGTATTTAGAGATATTTCTTAGTATACATAGCTCATGCATAAGGCATTTATCCTTCTCTAGCATATGAGCATGTAAAACAATTCACATAATTTTTTACCTTTCATATCCTCTTATTATCTCTGAATTAGATATAATTAATGAAACTACACTATTTTTATGTGGACCCCCTTTAATATCATTTTACTTGGTAACTTATACCATAAGCCAAAGGCTATTATTTATAGGTGTAAAAATTAACTCACTCATTGGTTTGATTTTTGGTTAAAAATTTTCCATCCCTTAGATATAACTAAAATTTAAATCATTTATACTTAGGGTATCCTAGTTATTTCATTCCTTGGGTTCTCAAATTTGGATAGATAACATGCCCTAATCATGCCAAAATACAATCCATGCATATCCTTTCATAGATGAGCAACTCCTTGAGCCAATAAACTTTGAAAATAATTAACTCATATTAGAATCATAGATCTATTGATGTTTCCTATCCTTTGGCTTTGCAAATGTCACTTTAACATGTCCTCGTAACTTGTTCTACATGCCCACCTCCTTCCATGTGTTATAATTCTCCCTTGCACATTTTCCTACATGAATTTATACTAATCTCCTATTATATACACCACTTTTCCTTATCCATACCCTAAGTGATCTATCATTCTATTCTTCAAGGTGACATCCCCACCCCACACTAAAATATGCACCTGGTCATCTCACATAGTGATGTTTTTTTTATTTTTGTGCCTATTGCTTCATTTAATTATTATTTTTGGGTGGTATAAAACACATGTTTACATTTTTAAGTGTTTCTAAACTCAATAGAGATACTTAGATGTCTAGTGATTATGGATTCTAAGAGAAATTCCCCATTCAAATAACATAGTAGTATATTAAAATATGAGTGCATCCTATTACCATACACGTAAAAGTAACACATGTAGGATATACTTTATCTTAACGAAGTAGAGTACCAAAAGTAAATATCTTAGATAACCATGTTAAAACTATCATGAAATGGATTATTTCATGGCCCTTCTTAGCTGATAACTAATGAAATGCCAATGTGGAATATCATGACTATCAGTCCATGATCCATAGTCTGATGTTCCATTATAATTATTATTTTAATTATTCTAGGAGTATTTGGAATGCAAATGAGGATGTAGATTTAATAATCTATGAAAACATAATTCCTTTATAAGTGATAGGGGTGTGTGACAACAAAAACTTATAAGTATTCGAACATTGTCCATCCTAATATTTCATGGAATTCTTTAACCAAAGATCACATCCTTCACCATTGGTATGAAGTATTCTTTAGTATCATGTATTCATGTGTTTTATTGTTTATAATCTTTATTTTCAGTGGAAGGACCAACTTTTTTAGGTAGACCCATATTCACATTCTAGTATTAGGAATGTGATCCTATCATTTCACATATCCAATAGGCTCTTTTGTAGGATGGTGTTTCTTTGGACTGTAATATCTCACACTTTAGTTTAAATTAGGGGTTTGGGTTTATCATCCAAAACTTTCCCCAAGCATCCTAATATGTACCTATACCCTTAAATCACTATAAATTCTTGTGGTTTTTGAGGTAGATTTTTCATGTTACTATCTTAGTGTGTGTTATGTACTTAGAATTATGCACTCATTTCCATATGTAGTGATATTGTAGATAATGTTTAATGCATACATATGCCCCACATTCCTAATTAATTTGTCACTTTTGTATTTAGGCAATGGGATCGTCACATGATCACTTAAATTATTTAAATGCATACATTTTTGTTTGGTGTGCATTCCTACAATGATATCATAACGTCATTTCCTTCACAAAAATACAAGGTAATTTTATTCCTAGACAAGTTTTATCATCTTAGACTCAACACTTTGTAATATCCCCAACCAATAGGGACTATATGAAGACAAAATAGCTCTGATACCACTGTAATATCCCCAACTAATAGGGACTATATGAAGACAAAACAACTCTGATACCACTGTAATATCCCCTTCAAATAGGGAATATAGCAAAATAAAAGCTCCAAACAAAGATACAATTTTGCAGAATAATTTCAAATAAATAAATAAATCACAGTAAATCTCTTAACTAGAAAATCGCTAATCTTATTATACATCTAGATGGTTACAATAGATGTCCTCTGTCATGCATAAAAAGGAATATTTAGAAATGGTCATAAAAAACCTAATTATCTTCCAATAATCTAAAAAATAGCCTAAATCTGTGTGTCTCAACCTGCTGTGTCAAAAACACAATTGATGACATCGGTTATACTATCGTCATCGATCGACTGGGGTCGTTAATCTATCAACACTAATGATAGGTCGGCTGATGTCAGTCACTGTGGATCTCTGCCTGCCGTTGTCGGTCTCTGTGTGAATTTGTATGGATCTATACAGACTTCATACGGCTGCCAATAAAATATAGCACACCCTGATTGCTAAACACCTGATCTCAAGATATATGACTCTAATACAAAAGATCTCTATATGTATAACTTATTGAATCAAAAACCTCATAAAATAAATACCTAGAAAGCTCTGTGACAACTTTTGTATGAAGTTACCTCTCAAATCTATAAACCTCTATGATAACTTCTGTATGAAGCTATCTCTCAATTTGGCAATAAATCAACTAATATCTCATAGCCTCTAAATTGCACACACTAAAGAGTGGATGTTCTTTAATGCAAATGGAATCTTGGAACCCTTGGCTCAGTCTTCACAGAAGAATTCTTCAAAATCAATAGTCAATAATCAATTCATAATCAATAATGGCCTCCATGAGAAACCCTTATACCCTCAAAAAGATGTGCTTGCCCTAATTAGGGTTTTATTAAATTAGAATTAGGGTTTCTAATAAAAAAATAGGCCAAATAATTAATATTTGATTAAATCAATCAAATATTAATATCTCCCTCAACATATGTCCAATCCTCGAACCGACTAAAGCTGGTGAATCAGGGAGTGATTCTACACATGACCATACTAAAATAAGGGTGCTTCGATGTGTGTCAAATATCCCTAAAAAGTAGGAGCTCAGGCAAACATGTCTAAAAGAGCCTGAATGAAAGCCAACTATATTAATTCTGCTAATCAAAGCCAAGCCAAGCTCCATCATGACCCTCTATCCATCCTATCAACCTACAAAGGTCACATAATAGGCTAATCATCAAGTCTAAAGATGTCACCTAAAAAGGGGACATGACAATCTGCCCCTCCTAAAATTGCTTGTCCCCAATCAATCTCAGAACAACAAACCCATCAATCCACTTGGATCCCAAATGTAGTCATGATCTATACTGATGAGAATCCACACAAGCTCCTGTAATATCCTTAGAAATATAATCAAGAGAAATCTAAAATCAAACAGGTGAATGCAACTCAACCTATCTCTAAAATCACAATTGCCCTAGATGTGTCGATACTGCAGGCTATGTAATTTGCAATTATCAATTCCATCTACAAAAGATGGTGCCAATCCATCCCATAACTGATCCCTCTGTAAAGGTGGCACGACCAATTATACCACACTGTCATCGGCATGAGAAGAATCAATCTAGAGACTTGACTCCACTGGTATCCCAAACTCATCAGGATTAGGTACTCCCAAATCTTGAATATGTGTGTTAGCCCCAACAACATGCTCCTCATCAACAGCTACAAAAACATACTCATCACCAACACTCAGTGTACTAACATTTGAGTACACCTCCACACTCTGAATCCAAGCATCAGACTCATCCTCACTGTCTAACACCTGAGCTGAACTCACCTTAAGACAAAGCTCATCCACAACATCCTCAACTGCTCCTACCTGTGAAGATAATGCAAATAAATCATTACCTAAAGATGTGTTAATGTCTCCTTGTACTGGATCAGCAAGTCTATCAAACTCATCATTCAAGTTTATGCATGTCATAGGGAAAGTACTACTATCCTTAGGCCTATCAATTAAACTCTTTAACCACATACCAGCTATAGGTGAGACATTTTCCTCTTTTGTCCAGACATACCATAAATATTTTGCCAAAATTTTAGAAATTTCATCCTCATCCTTCAACAAGATTGTGAACATGATAGAGTGCATTGATGCTAATACATCGTTGGAATGAAACTCATCCAAAATATTCCAAAATATGTTAAACATCTTGTGAATGTCACCAATACAACCTACTAACATCATAATGTTTTCAAATCCATACCTTGCAAATATTTCATGTAATCTTGCCCTCTTTGAGAAATGAGGGTCTCTAATGTCATCCAACTTTTCAAAGCTTTTTACCATGGCATGAAGTACCTGTCTCATAATCTGATCATCATAAAAATTAAAGCCAACTATTATCCTCATGATTTCACTAATGCAAGAGAGAGTTGCAAGCCTTACCACCTCATCATGATGTCTTAATAATCGGGGCTTCACCAAAGAACCAAATGCTGGAGATAACGTTGTTTGCATAGCATAAGAATTTGACTAATCAACCTTGCCTAAATAAGTTTCCAACTCCTCCAAAGTTTTGAGAATGTCCTCTGCTCACTGAAATGGATAATCTAATTTCTTCTTTACATTGTGCATTCTTTCTTCCAAATCTTTGTCTCCTGTTAAAGCCATACTGATAATCGAATTCAATCTAAAATAACCCAATCAGGCTGGTAGGAACTTTGGCTCTAATCTCTAAACCCTCAGGATGGCAGGAATTTAGCTCTGGTCTACCCAACAGGATGGTAGGAATTTGGCTTTGATACCACTATAATATCCGCAACCAATAGGGACTTTATGAAGACAAAACAACTCTGATACCATTGTAATATCCCCAACCAATAGGGACTATATGAAGACAAAATAGCTCTGATACCACTGTAATATCCCCTTCAAATAGGGAATATAGAAAAACAAAAGCTCCGAACAAAGATACAATTTTGTAGAATAATTTCAAATAAATAAATAAATCACAGTAAATCTTTTAACTAGTAAATCACTAATCTTATTATTCATCCAGATGGTTACAATAGATGTCCTCTATCATGGATAAAAAGGAATATTTAGATACAATCTTAAAAAACTTGATTATCTTACAACAATCTAAAAAATAGCCTAAATCTATGCATCTCAACCTACAGTCGCCGACATCGGTTATACTACCATCGTCAGTCGACTGGGGTTGTTAATCTGTTGATGTTAGTGATAGGTTAGCCGATGTCGATCGCTGTGGATCTTTGCCTGCCAATGTTGATCTCTGTGTGAATCTATACAGATCTATATAGACTTCGTATAGCTACCAATAAAATATAGCACACCTTGATTGCTGAACACCTGATCTCAAGATATATGACTCTAATACAGAAGATCTCTATCTGTATAACTTATTGAATCAAAAACCTAATAAAATAAATACCTGGAAAGCTCTGTGATAACTTCTATATGAAGTTACCTCTCAAATCTATAAACCTCTGTGATAACTTCTGTATGAAGCTATCTCTCAATTTGGCAATAAATTAGTTGATATCTCATAGCCTCTGAATCACACACACTGAAGAGTGGACATTCTCCAATGTAAATGGAATCCTAGAACCCTTGGCTCAGTCTTTATAGAAGAATTCTTCAAAATCAATAGTCAATAATCAATGCATAATCAATAATGGCCTCCATGAGAAACCCTTATACCCTCAAAAAGATGTGTTTGCCCTAATTAGGGTTTTTCTTAAATTAGAATTAGGGTTTCTAATAAAAAATAGGCCAAATAATTAATATTTGATTAAATCAATCAAATATTAATATCTCCCTCAATATATGTTTGATCCTCAAACCAACTGAAGCTGGTGAATTAGGGAGTGATTCTGCACATGACCATAACAAAATAAGGGTGCTCCACTGCATGTCAAATATCCCTAAAAAGTAGGAGCTTAGGCAAACGTGTCTGAAAGAGCCTAAATGAAAGCCAACTGTAGGAATTTTGCTAATCAAAGCCAAGCCAAGCTCCATCACGACCCTCTATCCATCCTATTAGCCTACGAAGGTCGCATAATAGGCTAATCATCAAATCTAAAGATGTCACCTAAAAAGGGGACATGACACACTTTAATTAACATCAATAAACTTATGTCAACATCTGGTATAACCCTAATAGGCTGTGATCTAGTTTTTTTCCATGAATAAGGCATGAGGTGATGTATATAATATTGGACATCCCACCTTCCAACAATAATTTCATGAAAAAGAATTAAATTTAGTGTTAATGTCCATTTTAATGTCATATATTGACCATACATTAATATAACCATACACTAGCATCTAAGATCATAGTTTATGGTATGGGTGGTCTATGTTTAAAATCTTCATGCTAGATCTATAATCAATAAATCTATTAGCTACATGTTGTCACATTATACCATGGGTTTCTTTAGCATGGGAATCATCCCCTTCAATTATATAATACATATCATATCAACAAGCTTTCCATATTTATTTTTGTGGGATTTGAGATCTCAATGATCTTTCTCCTCCCACTCTCGAGTAAGTTGAAGTTCTTTGTGTCATGTATAAATTACATGAAACGCCCTACTTAGAAATTTTATCTTATGTGAGATATTTTCAAATGTTACAAGGACATACTCTATGCATGATGCTTCATTTCCTCTTCTCGTATGATTTCATATTTTCATGTCTTATTTCATTGGAAACTACACATTATAGTCGATGAACCAAAAACCAAGGCATATGTTGTGTATTTTTGGCTAAAATATATTGCATAAATAATTACATCATTAGGATTTGTGCCTCTTTTTTGGGGTTGAATCATGTGGCCATTGTGCCAAAATCCTTATCTATTAACACAACCTTGAGTTCCTCTCTAGGTTAAGAAAAGGTTTTCATATATATATTATACAAAATCAGGGCAATCCAGCCATTAACAAAGCATTCAACATGCTACACAATTTGAAATGCATGTGAGATCTTAATTATTACGTTATTAATCCTAGAATAAAATGTTTATACGCTCTCTTTATGTTCCTAATTTATCACTTTGATCATTACAATGCTCTAATGCTCAAATTATGGGATCTCAAATTCCTTTAAAGACACATCCTTCCAAAAACTATTGTCCAAAATGGCCTAGGTAGGTTACAATATCATATAGAAGGTATGCATGAAGTCCCAAAAATTGGTGTAAAATGAGTTAATTTAATTTAAATATAATTGATCTCCTTCCTTAGCCAAATAATTTCACACTTATGAACATGATCTGCAACATTATTGATCCCAAAATACATAGGTAAACATTGGGTCATCTGATAGTAAATTTAAGGAGCAAGAATAGACAAAATTGGTGCAAGTGGAACTTATGTTCCGAACATGTTACCTAAAGGTGCATCTTAAATTTGGGTTTCTCCCACTATGGGTATGTCCTAACCAACTAATATCATGAATTGTACAATAGCTCTTCCAACCTCTTGGAGTGCTTTCTAGGCCACTAAATGTCTTCCATCTTCTACCACTTTGATTTGAGTTGAACCAATATTATGGTGGAATTAAACCCCTCCCAAGGGTGGCATAATATAATTCATGTTATCTAATTAATGTATTAGTTTTATATCTACTAAATCAATAATTTTATATTTGACTAACTAAAATATTAACATTCATTATCTCACCAATGCAATGAATTTTCTAGTGTCCCCTACCTCTATAACATCCTAATACTCTTCCTCGATTTCAAAATAATTCAAATAATCATACACACTCATTTTATGTGATATGGGCACTCCCTTAGTATATTCCTCATAATGATCCATATCATAGGATCCTTCAACATCTCCTTGTATATCTTACTCTTTCTTATTGGCACTAGTTTCATCATCATTAGGGTACAAGTCTTTTACACTAGGGTCATCCTCATGCCTTTCAATTTTTATTTGGGTCCTCATGGTATCTAATAAGTTATAATAACTCCTCTCACAAGTATTCATATTTTACATCACCTTCTATTGAATATCATCATATCTACACCTTCTCTAATCATATCTACACTTGGTTCTTCCATGCTATAATTATCTCTTATACCTTCCATAATTCATGCCATTCCACCTCCTAAAATTCTATGGAGATCACATTCATGAATACTTAGATAACTATATCTATACTCCTCTAATCATTGACACTTATCATCATTAAAATAAAATGTGACCATTTTAAAAATGAAATAAAAATAATGACCCATTGTATGCCTAGTAGTAACCTGATGTGCCAAACCAATCACACATCACACAAAATTTAATGATTCAATCCATGTGCCAATATATAATTCAATACAAGCCTTGTGCACTCATCTAAAGCACCTAAAGAGAGGAAAATGGTGTATTTTTTGGTTACTGACATGCAATAATGAATGGGTTGGAGAATACTCTAGAGATGTCTACCACATTTTAACAATCTTATGTTGGATATCAAGTATAAAATATTATTCTCAATATTCACCAAAATAATTATTAAGTGTACAACTAAATATAATAAATAAACAATGTCATATTGAATTCATAAAATCACCATATAATTCAGCACACAACTTTATTGGTTCTCATTTCAACATTACATATACATTCATCTTTTATAATGGTATTAGTAAGTTACAATAATATTTCCCTAAGCCTTTTGTTTTACCTCTAACATATCCCAATGACACAATATACAATTTACCTTTATATAATTTGGAATTAAACAATGTTTCAACAACTAGCCAATTAACCCAGTTATTAGTAGCTCTTGCAACAACTAATTAACAAATTCAATGATAATTATAGAAATAATTCCTTATTTTAATATTATAATTTTTATAGGATCCTTAGATCACGTTTTACTACTAAGTTAAATTATTTTACATTTATTGTGACACTCTACCCACCTAGTAGTTTAATGTGTTATGTTGATCAATTCCATATACCTTTGTCTTCCATTATCAATTAAAAAAAAATAGGATGTATTATGAATTTATTTCGACCATTCTTCCCCTATGATATCAATTATAGATCCTATTTATTTACATTCGTGTGTCTGGATCCTACTTTTCTATAGTTTAACATAAATTAGAAGGGTTTATATTAGAATTTTCTTGTTGTGTTGGTAGTATAATTGGGATGTTTGTTTATAATATTGGTTTAAATTGTGCATGCCATTCAAATATTCATAGTGTTGATTATTCACTTGATATGCACATGTACACATTTTTAATTTATGAATTAGATGATTTAAAGGGATCAATTCTAACTATGATTACAACCATAATTTCAACATCAACTGAACCAATAATTAGATTGATTCAATTTGAGATAAAATTTAATCTAGTTAGAGAAATTTTAATGTAATTGAAACTATAAGATGTGATTTAGGGACCAATTTATAACAATTTCATCAAGGACTAATAAATTTCATTAATTTCTAAAATTTATGATTTGATTTGATCTAAATGAATCCATGTTTTAAGTTAATTATTATTAAATGATGTGAATTTTGGGATTAATTGGCCTTGATTTGAAAATCTAGTTAATCAATTTAATCATTAGAAACTTTTGGGTCAATTAGAGCCTAACAAACCTAATTAGAAAAATATAGGATGATATTTGGGGATAAAATGGCCTTAATCTCTTCATTAAATTAGATAAATATTCATTTTGGTTTAATCAAGGATGAAACATAGGGTTATTTTAGTTATTTCAATCTGTTCGTAATGATAATATGGGATTTTAGGCTTTATTGACCCTTATTTCATCATTCATTGAATTAATTAGTGGATTTTTTCAATTAGAGATGAAATTATGGTGAATTAAAACCCCTTGGAAATAATTTACACTATAGCATGTGATATGGTGCTCACACTCCTCTAATGTCATCATATATTGAGTAAATTAGTCAATTGGTACAATAAATTGTTCAATATGGGCCAATTTGATCCTTTTGTTTACCTAATTATGACTACATGATGCATTATGTGGCTTAATTTATCCAATCCCATCATCATATTGCCCAATTAATTGACTCATTCAATTTTGGGTACAATTTTTTTATTAGAGACCCAAAAACTTTATTCTAAATATTTAAGATGTGATTTGAATCTAAATTGGTCCTAAGTTTTCATTGATTTAAATGAGTAGAAAATATTATTAAATAACAGAGGTAATTTAGGCCAATTTTTGTCTTTTCAACCTAATTGTGATAATAATATATGATTTTAGGCTCAATTGTCCCCAATCACTTTATTGCTTTTAATAGTTAGTGGATTAATTCAATTATTGACACAATTTGGGCCAATTAGAGTCTTTTGAATGTAATTGTGCCTATAAGATGTATTAAAGGGATAATTTTCCCACTATTTCATTGCATATTGATTAAATTAGTTAATTGATGCAATTAGTGTTGTATTTTTGTCCAAATTGATCCCCATGATCACCTAATTGTCACTATAAGATGTAATTTGGGGATTAATTGGCCCCATTTTCATCAATTATTGAATGAATTATTTGATTCTTTTTTATAAAGGACATAGTTTGGCCAATTAGATCCACTTAAACCTAATTGTGTTGATATATGATGCCACTTAGGTCAAAATAAGGAAATTGTTCTAAAAATATTACATGTAAAGTAGGATCAGTATATATGTACTATAAATTCCAATTTTTGTATGCATAAGTATTTTACTTGTCCACAAATTTTTTTGGAACCACATAAATGGACTTGCAACTGATGAAAACATTTCTCTTGTAGCTAAGAAATTGGAAAATGTGGCATATGTATCTTAGTATACGAATAATATTTTCAATAGTGTGCTGAAATGAGGAACCAATTTCATGGTGTAGTAAGGAAAGACATAAATGTAAGATAAAACCTCTCCTAATTTTTTTAGATCCCCAAAATAAAAAATTTAGTGCTATCAAATGTGTCTCTTAAGAGAGATTAATAGTTCTTAAAGGGAAAATGAATTAAAATTTTGCAAACTCTTTTGAATAAAAATTGAGATAGATACATCCTATGGTTACATGTGATATTTATATCCACACAACTAATATTTATCAACACTGTAAAAAAACATGTAATTTTTGGAAATTTATCTCTCACACCAAAAAAAATTTAAAATGAGATGAAATTTACTCAATATATGAAACAAATTTTAAAATATGCACCAAATCAAGGAATAAACTTCATTAATGTCCTAAAAAGGCAAGATATAAACGATCCAAATATCCATGAACCCCATCCTCTAATGTAAATGACATTGGATGTGTCACTTAAGAGATACTACTATATCATAAGAAGAAACAAGGTATATTTGATTGTTCAATTTTTTTTGTTTTTTAATGTTAGTAGCAAATATTTATATACACAAAAGTTTGGAGATTTTCAAAATTAATAAAATAAAAATGACAATAATACACACACACACACACACACACACACACACACACACACACACACACACACACACACACACACACACAAGTGCGCGCATGCGCATGCACACACACATGCACACATGTACACATGCATGCACAAACACATACACACACATGCACACACACACACACACACCCACACACACACACACACACAAAAAGACACACAGACACACACAATTTAGATTATTCTAAGACTAAATTTTTTTGACATCTGATTCATATCATGCTTGTGCTAAAATTACCAATCTAAGTAATATTCGATGACAATGCACAATTTAGGCCAAAAACATTAAAGCACACAAAATGGTTAGAACTTGTCATGTACAGGTACCAATTTAGGCTAATATATCCTTAGATGGGGAAATACATTTTATGTGATTATATTTTTTAAATTAATTTAAATCAAATTACCACCATGAAAAATGACACTCTAGACCACTAATTTTTTCTAATTTAGAGGCACATATCATGTGCATGTGTTATTTCACATCCACAACGCTCTAACTGGGGTATTGTTCCATATACAATTGACAACATCTTATAAATATACTCTAGTCAAATTATGACCCAATAGATTGACATTTTGACTAATTTAATTGAATTAACAACCAATTCCCAAAAAAGTGTATAAAATTAATTAAATCCACTTAAGAAAATTAAACCAAACCAAGAGCTTAAGTGAAAAATCCATGGAAGTTATTGAAAATATATTAATTGCAAATTCATTCCTTAAACCTACATCACCCTATGACATCATCAGTGGGGTGGCATTCATAAGCCATAAATGGAATAAATATAAGGATTAAGCCCTTCTATGCCACATTAATACCCCATTATTACAAATATTAATGAGAAAATTTATGGCTTGTCCCTCCAAAACTGAATTGATTCATGGCCACACATATTGAACTCAATATCGATGGTCATGGTTGATTTTGAACATTTTCAAAATGTTATAAATAAGTAAGCCAAGACTACCATTTTGAATCTTAATTCATGAAAAAATATTATTTAAAAATTATAATAGACAAGATTTACCGAGTTGCACAAATTGACAAATCTTGTGAGCCTAAGCCATTGATGCACTAAGAAATCATGGAAGATCATGCTACTCTTCATTGAGAAAGACTTAGAATACCAAATTTGGGGAAAATCATGCTTCTTTTTCACTCTTATAAGGAGGGAAGATCTTTGTCAGATTTGATGGTATATGGCTTGCTTAAATAGATGTTAGATTTACATAGCAACACCCCTTGAGGGAGTAGACTTAGTACATTGTGTCCTCTATTATTATTTTTAATTTTTCTCTACTAATGCATGGAATAAATTTATTTTTAATCTTACTCTACAATAATCACACTTCAATATTAAATAAATAATATACATTACAATTAGATAAATAGTTGAACTCATAAAAACAAGGATTCAATACTTATCATGTATTTCGTAGGATCTTGTTGGGAAATACGGAAGTACAATTGATTACCATATACAAGCAACTTACATGCAGAATTAAACCAAAATCATAAGTAACTAGAATTCAGAAATAACATAAAATATGAGAGACAATACACAGCTTGTATTAATACTCATCCAGAAAAGAATACAATAAAGAAGATGCCACTTCTTCTTCACACCTCTTAGAGGCTTCCCACACCTCAAGTGTACAAAACTTCTTTCCTCAAAGCTCTCTCTCTTATGGTCCCAAAACACAACTCAAAGACAGAGTTGGTGTTCACCTCCAACTAGTCAGTATCCACAACTACCAGTACCACAAGTGTTCCACACACTCCACAAGTGCTCCATGCACTCCAAGTACATAATCCTACTTCAAGTAGATCTCCCCTAAACTTGTAAAAACCTGAAAATCAATTGATCTTACTTATGGAAGGAACTACCTTGCCTTCCTCTTTGCTCTATAATTGAGTACACACTGTACTCCAAGTAGATCCTGCCTGATCTTGCACACCTGCAAATCAATCTAGTTCGGCACACCTACAAACCTGGATCTTGCACACACATACACTTGTAGATCAATGATCTTACTTACCATGTAGATCTCCTAAGGTAGCCATGCACCCTTGCTGACCAAGATCATACATACAAGAAGAACCCTTTTGATTCTCCAAACCAACACCCACACTTAGCACTATGGCACTAGGAGGAACACACCATGCTCTCTTCACACATAGAAGGAGCTAATATTTGCTCTCTTACTCTCTAACACAAATTACAATACAACCCATGAGTCTATTATATAGATCTCATGTAGACAATAATTAGACACCTAATCACAATAATTAGATCTGCAGCTCAAGACTAAAATTAGCCTTCTTCATGCAAACACCTGGTTCGTTAATGAATTGTCCATAAAAGTCATAGTTTAAACTGTACAAGCGATCATCACCAGTCCTTGTCTACCTAGATGTCAGTGACATCCACTGACTTCTAACCATTGTCAGTTGCTTCTTATCTATACTCTATCGACATCAGTTGGCCTCACTGACGCTAGTGACTGTGACAACAACATCCTCCTCCATGTCTGCATCCATGTGAAGCTTTTAGCTCCACAACCTAACAATCTCCCACTTGGAGATAAATAGATGCACTATACCTATACCTGTGCCCCCTCTAATCTATTTCTTGGCTTGTATCCCTCTTCAAGATCAATCCTAAAGACCACCCACCACACAACCTGTGGTGAACCTCTTGTCATCCAAGTAACCTACCACATCTGAACCTACAAACCCATGTAGTGAAGTCTTGACCCTGCATAACATGAATCCCTGCTATTGGTCCCTCTCAGATAGTTAAGAACCCACTTCCTCGAATTGGCTCCTAACTCTCTGACAGCACCCACTGCTTGGGCAAACTCAGGTTTATACCAGACCTCATGTGATTTCAAACACTGACTGTCCAGCCCTTAGTGTGCTTTGGTTCTACATCCTGCATATTAAACCTCACTAACACCTGATTCACATCAGCTCCCACTAGAGACAAAATCAACCTGTGATCTTCCATGTCTCTCATGCCAAATAATTTCACTGCTCTAAATTCCTCATGACATGCCACTGAACTAACCTTACCTTTAGCTCAGCAAAACCCTATATGTCTGAACCTACTCCAAGCTCATCCTCCACATATAGTAATAGGATAATGTTGCAATCATCATCCACCTAGTAAGACAAACACAATGGTTACACTGACATTGACTAAAGCCCTACTTTCTCATCCACCTGTCAAACCCTGTACCACTGTCCTGCAGCTTCCTCAAGACCATATGACCTGGCCTTCCGTCTCACGTATCCATTCACTCTACACTTCAACTAAAGAATCCATTCGCCTCTTAGTGCTTTCTTTCAGTTGGCAACCCTACCAAATCTCTCATTGAGTTTTGCATCATATTCCTGCCATGCTCCCACTGTTTCCTAGATCCTTCCTGCTCTGCAGTGAGCAATGAGTATAAAGAATAAGAATAATGAATTTAAGGCTTACTAACCACTTTCAGTCCTCCATATGGGCATTTGAGACTCCTTGATAGCTTGTTGTCCACCCAAAATCTATTACAGTGACCGACCTCAGTCACCACACAGTCTGCATCTGACTGACGTCAATTCCATGTACCTATCCTAACTATCGACCCCACCAACGTCAATGTCTACCTGTTGCCGATGTCAGTCCCCCTGACTGACATCAATTTTACTATCATCGATGTCGGTCCTCCTGACCAACATCAGTCATACCCTGCCCAACATCACCGGCTCTGGTCTACACATGACCGACATCAGCACTTGTCTGTTTGATGTCGGTTCCCCCTGACTGACGCCAGTACCTATGTTCGCTTGTGAGTGATGACATTTTACTTGTGAGCTTTCTTTGAATCAAATCCCTATCTAAACTGCTCTGCTCAGAGTTACTCAACCTTCTCCACTGATCTTGATCTGCCATCTCCTCCATAAACACCAAGGCTTTCCAGTTCTTAAGTCTGTCAAAGACATCTGACTTCCTCTTAAGAACATGCATCTCCTTCTTGCTCATGTGACCAAGCCTACAAAGCCATGTCTCCACAACAGAAGAAGAATCAGTAATATAAGCAAGTAGATAAAGAGTACTTGCTTTCTTACCACCAGTTAATTCAAGTGCATCCGCTGTGAGAGTTCTTATGCATCTCTCATCACCCAACTTTCTTGAAGAAATTAGCCATATCTTCAATACTTTAACCTGCATGACCTCCTTTAACACCCATGTGTTGGCCACCTACAATTTCAGCTTCACTTCCCCTTTACCAATTCTTTAGCAAGGCACACCAGCCCCTAAATAAATATTTCCAAAGTCTCCAAAGACCTTAACATGGAAAAATACTCTATTTTAGACTGCATGGAAAGAGGCTACAGAATCTATAAAACAAGATTCTACTTTAACCAAGAAACCTCCTAGAGCATCCTGTGTAACAACACTTGCAACATCTGCATCTTCAATTCCTTCATGCTGATCTGCTACCAACCAGCAATATTATTTTCCCTGCTCTTTCTTTCCATAAGACCGTAATTGACCATTCATGTTTTTCAATTCCTCCATTCTTAGTGTACTTTCTTTTGCTATTGTTATACTCCCACTCAATCAAAAACCCCAGAGAGTGACCTGTAACCAAACACAAACCCTACTCCCTACAACCTTAGCTCTGATACCACTTGTTGGGAAATACGGAATCACAATTGATTACCATATACAAGCAACTTACATGCAAAATTAAACCAAAATCACAAGTAACTAGAATTCAAAAATAACACAGAATATGAGAGACAATACACAACTTATATTAATACTCATCCAGAAAAGAATACAATAAAGAAGATGCCACTTCTTCTTCACACCTCTCAGAGGCTTCCCACACCTCAAGTGTATAGTACTTTTTTTGTCAAAGCTCTCTCTCTTACAGTCCCAACACACAACTCAAACACAAGGTTGGTGTTTACCTCCAACCAGTTATCCACTACTACAAGTACCACAAGTGCTCCACGCACTCCAAGTACACAATCGTACTTCAAGTAGATCTCCCCTAAACTTGCAACAACCTACAACTCAACTGGTCTTACTTATGGAAGGAACTACCTTGCCTTCCTCTTTGCTCTATAACCAAGTACACACTGTACTCCAAGTAGATCTTGCCTGATCTTGCTCCCTGTTGTGTTGCTATCCTCCATAATCTTGCACACCTGCAAACCTGGATCTTTCACACACATACATTTGTAGATCAATGATCTTACTTACCATGCAGATCTCCTAACGTAGCCATGCACCCCTACTAACCAAGATCATACATACATGAAGAACCCTTCTGATTATCCAAACCAACACCCACACTTGGCACTGTGGCACTAGGAGGAACACACCATGCTCTCTTCACACACAGAAGGAGCTAATATTTGCTCTCTTACTCTCTAACACAAATTACAATATAGCCCATGAGTTTATTATATAGATCTCATGCAAATAATAATTAGACACCTAATTAAAATAATTAGATCTGCATCTCAAGACTAAAATTATCCTTCTTCATGCAAACACCTGGTTCGTTAATGAATTGTCCACAAAACTCGTAGTTCAAACCGCACAGGTGACCGACGTTGGTCCCTATTTGCCTGGATGTGACCGACATCAGCCGACTTCTGACCGTCATCGATTACTTCCTATCTATACCCTACCGATGTCAGTTCACTTGACTGATGCCTGTGACTATGACAATAGCATCCTCCTCCATGTCTGCATCCATGTGAAGCTTTTAGCTCCACAACCTAACAGATCTCTCTATGTCTCACACTATTCTCACTCAAACCTATTTTCTTCATGAACTCATTATTTTTAGACAAACATGATTATTAATTATCAAAAATATATCGACATGAAACACTAATTCCTAACATTCCCATCCATTCTTCCCAAGTGTGAACATGAGAGAAAACAATCACATATTATCAATAAGATTCTCTCTCAAAACAATGTTGGGTCTAGGTTCATCTCCATAAAATTGTCTCATATCACTCTAAGAGATGTGTTTAAACCTAAATTTATATGTGTCAATAAATTATAGGTTAATATTATTTTAATGAATAATCACAAGGGTGAAAAATAGATCTATATTAGGCTAATTAATTGAAAAGTCAAATAAAAATCTTATAAATTTAAGTACTGCGATATGCTAAAAATAGTAAGTGAAACTAGTGATTGAAATTTTAAATATTATAAAACTAGAGTACTTATTTGGTATATTGTGAACATAAGGATTAGATGTGGAAAAAGTTATAAATAGATCAAATTTATATTTTATAACAATCATCAAACTATGTAACATTGATATTTTTGGCCTTAAACACATGCGTCAAACTTGGATGGTTACCTTAACAATTTTGTCTAACTTGGATGTAGGTGTCTAATACATAATACCTATTGGATATATAAATTCAAATGAATATAATATTCTAGGTTATATTCCACCTTCATTCTAGAGCATTCATATGAAGATCATTGGATGTCACGCTTGTCAAATCATCAAAACCCTATCTCTTTATATTCATAGTGACTTTGGGAAAAGTGGGTTAGTGGGATCATGGTGTTTATATAAGACTAGAGACCCATATATGAGTGGTTTTTGGTTGTATAACCTATACTCAGAGTAGGGATTTAGATTAATTTATTTCTCCCCTTATGTGTTGGCTTATGTGTGCATAAGGGTGCAATATGTGGAAAACAAGTACAACAATGACCATGTTCATAACTTGTAAAGTGTCTCATAGTTTACACCTTTAGTTATTTTAAAATGCATATGGTGTTTACTTATGATTGATATTAAAATGAAAAATAATACGGAAGCTTTTTTCACCTAAATTCTTGATTGAATGCTTTTGCTAAATTGCCTTGTGATTGGTTTGAAATCGCTTGGTGAGGAATAAATGAGGTGTTCATCATGTACATATACCAATCCTATCAAGACATATATTTCATTAAAGCACTTAGGATAATAATATGGGCTGTTATAAATTTAAATTGCATAAATTTAGGGTATTAGACACTTGCATTGGTGAAGGACACTTGTGTCAACATAGATGTTTGACTAAAACATAATTCTCTAGGAAGTTGGAAAACAAGTACATGTCTAAAAGTTACAAAGACATAATATAATTGGGATTATATAATTATGATAAGTAATATAATACATGCTCATCAGAATAATATATAATTAGATTAGGAGATAAGAAATAATCATAAAGAGATAGAAGATGTGAGGTTTTTGGGCACATGTATGTCTAGGAACTAAAGGGTGCAACCATTATGAGTAAATTCCAAGTATACAAGATTGACATGATATATAATTTATATTTATTATCTATATTTCTCACCATTAATTTAGTAATGAAATTTATAGACTAAATGAAAATAAATGTGTACCTAGGTGTGTATAACATACCTTACCTTAACATGAGCCTAACTTGAGTGTTTTTCTGAGGAAAAACACATAACTAGGATCATGTTATAATATATGATCAGTGCACATAATATTAAATTAAAATCATTGAAATGATTGAAATATATGTGGAAATTTTAGGAGTACACCTTTGTATCAATTCAACTGGCTCACCTTTTAGAAATTTGATTTGAAAAGATGATTCATTATGAAGATTTGAAACTAAGATTAGGAGAAATTTAAAACTTGTATGTGTGTGTATGTGTATGTTTAGAGAGAGGGGGGTGGTGTTAGAGGTAAATATTCCTTAAACCTTGGAGAAAATTTAATTTACCACCTAATAATGAAGACTAGCTCAACCATACAACCCAATCATACTTATAACCTAGTGAGCATGAGTTGATCCAAATCATCCCACACTATAAATCTGGTGAGGTTGGATTTGTAATCAATTTCAACATATAAAATTGGCAAGATTAAGTGATTTTATAACCTCAACCATATCAAAACATAACCAAACACTACAATATATTGGTATAATAATAGTAAGGAACATTTCAACATGGTGAGCTAAACTCTATAGAAGTGTTTTGAAATCTAAAACTATTTTTTATTCTATAATTTAGGTGTTTCTTACATAGAATATGCACATTATTTATGTATTATGTTAAAACTTGGGTATAAAAATGGTTCTAATGTATAGAATTCTTCCACTAATGTTTATCTAAATCATTTAACTATGTAATTTGGCCAATTTAAAACTATGTAAGTGTGGAGAACATGTTTCTAAAACATGCCTGCACTAAAATCTAAAACTAAGATATTGTATAGGTGTGCAGAACATGTTTCCATAATATTCTCCTAGTTTATATATAAATATGATAACTATTACAAATTAGGAGAACATGTTTCCATAAGATGCCCCACAATCTATTTGAATTTTTAAAAATGTAAAATCCATGTATCTATAACATGTCCCCCCATTTTGAGGTGAGGGGAAGTAAAAACCATTAGTTACCATACCCCACAAGGATAAGATTACCATTTCATATATGTATTAATCATGTAGCATTTATTAAAAAAATTTATAGGTAGATATATCATTGAAACATATATAATGTGATAACATAAAATGTTGATAATTATTGTCATTGATGTCAAGGTTGATGGAATTTGATGTCAATGTGCATCTGGTAAAGATGCATAGTGAATGGATTGTGATGTATGATTTTATGTGCCTAATGTGACAATGAATACATGTGACAAGATAGAATTTGAAGGAAACCTAATGTCTCTCTATTGAGATAAAATTTCAAGTTAGCCTAATTATTATTCTAAGGTTGATGTAAATATTCAATTCAAGGTAAGCATGATTGAGTACTAGTCCTTGAATACAAGGTGTCTTGAGAAGCCTAGTCATAATAAGCATTATCATATCATGAGAATGTGAATGATGATCATTAAGAGGTATGTTCATAGGTATGACATTATTTAAGGATCATGAAAGGCATTCAAACAAGGTGGAGAAGCATTAAGGAGTGTTTCAAGGTTAAGCTTTAAGTGCTTGAGAAGCCTAGTCATGACATTGGTCATTGCATGAAGAGACTTTATGACAAGATATGAGCATGGTATTTTGGTGAGATGGATGAAAATAGGCATTAGAGGAAATATGAGTTTATTGGATCATTCATATGAGTCACTAAAACACTCATGAGAGTCTTAGGGTGAGTTTGTAAGGGTAATACCTATAGACCTAGCATGCAACTAGACTAGTTCTAGACCCTACCTGACCTTATGCGGTGATATGAGGTATTATCAAGGCATATTTTAGACACTAAAAATATTTACACTTATTCTTCTAATTGGAAAAATACCCTTGGACATACCGTAGGGACCCCTTAAGACCAACCTACACCTATCGGGCCTAAACCAACCAATCTACACTTAGTTCAAATTAACTAAATAAACCTGACCTTTAGGACCCTTTTCTTATAAACCTTGATCAATGATGGTTAGGGTGACCATCAACAGTCATCTTTGGGCACACCTGATTGTTGATAGTTAGGATACACCTTTTATTCAAGAGAATGTAATCTCCACTGACCCATTTCTAAATATAACCTTGTCTAATTTGTGTTGTGATCCTTTGCACACACAAATTATATTTAGATGACCCACTTACACCTTCACTTCAATGTCCTACTTGTTTCTATAAGAGAGAAAGGTCTAGGAAGTCAAATCCATTTGTAATAATTATTAAGATTTCAAGCACTAAGGAGTTTTCTTTTGTAGGTCAATCAAGGCAATCAACATCATCAACATTATCAAGCCTTGTTAACCCTCTTATTGAGAGCCAACTCACCATCACCTCTCAATCAATCTCCTAGATAATGTTAATCTACTAGAATCAATCTAGATTCCACTAACAAGCTACCTCAACCACTCACCTAACTAAATTTTATTAAGACATGTACTTGTTTGTCAATATTCACATGCTTTAATTCCATTTCGTAATCAACCTAGCCCTTGCCTAACTCCTAGAATTCATCTATGGAATCTTATAATTCAACTATTGATCAAACTAAAAAAACATAGTCAATCGTTGATGGCCAGACCTCAACCATAGATGGTTAGACATAACCACCAATAGTTAGGCATAACCACCAATAGTCACCCCAACCATTGATGATAGCCTATGGTAGAAAAGCTGGCAATCTATTTTCACCCACCTATATCCAATCAAATCTATTTTTCTATGTTTTTGAACACTCACATGCCTCTTCCATATTTTCTAAAACATACCGTAATCCCTTAATACTAGTATTAATTAGTTTATCACTAATTTTATCACTTCTAGTCTATTTTTTTAACAAGCATTCTTGTGTTCAATTTTATTAATCTTCTTTAATTGATATAAGTACCTTCTTTCCAGTTTTGTGAACATAGATATTTGAAATGTGTGAATTGACAACACCTAAGGAAGCTCTCATTTCTAGGATCTAGCTATCGCTTTGAAATCCACCCAATTATCTATCTAATAAAAAAGTTTGATTTAGTGCTTTCTTACCTATAGGTTTTCCTCCCAAGCAAAAGAGGATCTCTTCATAATCTTCTAATTCATCACGCACACAAAAAAAATAGTTTTACAACCATATCCATATCAATTATCATTTCTCTCTTTCTTTTGAACTTAAGTGAAAATTTACATGAAACATTATGGCACACCTAGTGGGACCTAAAGTCTTTACTCACATTTTATTTGCATTTTTATGCAATTCTCTCTATCTATGTTCTATTTTTATTTTATTTTTTGGCTTAAAATCAACTACATTTATTTCTTTCATTTAACATTAATTCACTTTGGATTAAATCACAATAATCTAATCATAGCATCACTTTTGTTGCACACACTAGCCATACCACTTTCATCAATCAAGCACGAAAATAATTTGAGACAAGGCCCAACTAGGATTTAATCACCTAGAGGCACCTTACCCATTCCCAATAATCCTACTTGGAGGTCATTAACAAGGAGAGAACCAACTCAGCTCACTAGTTGAGTATAAACTCTGGATATCAATATATATTGGCTAAACACCTGACACCATTATCGTTGTGGGACTATGAAATGAGAGGGTGGGCCCCAACATTAATCCATGTATTGATTATAATATAGATTATTTTCAGCACCTAAGAAACCAAAACCAACCATAAACTACTTCTATATCACCTAATCTACAAGCCAACTTCTATTACACATTCTCATAAAGTAAGGCATAAACCAAAACCAAGATTAAAACTAACCTCTAGGCTTAACATACTTTCTAGTGTGTGTCTTAATTGCCTTGATCATTTTATTATCTTTTTCTTATTTGATTGGTGAGTTTGTTATTGTCTTCTCTCCCCCTTTCTTATATGGTTCTCACTCACTAGTAGTGAAGAGACCTAGTAGAGCAGAACGTGTCACCCTAATCAACCTATTCTACCTCCTTATCTATGGAGTATGTCTCTAAGGTATAAGATTAACCTTGTCCATTGGGAATACCTACTTTTCCTTAGGTATTTATCTAAGGAGACATGAATTTTACCACTTTTTTAGATAATAATCCAATTTCCCTTCAACACTATCTAAACACCTCCCCTCACCATATCTTGGTTTCAACTCCACCTCAGAATCCTCATTATGACATGCCATCCCACCTTTTTAAGGGCATCCCTATTTCCATGATCACCAACCAACCTTTGACCACCAAGGAATCTTTGTATACTAACCTCTTTGATGATACAACTAAAACCCAACCTATCTAACCAACCACTACCCTTACACCTTCTTCACCTACTAATGAATCATGTACCTTAGGGACAACCCAATAATTTACCCATCATGTTCCACTAATTGTTGGAGCACCCATAAATGGCACTACCAACTTCCCCTCTATTAAACCTAACCCATCAATTAACATCATTTCACCAATCTTAGGGTTTTCTACCCCTTCTACTTCATAACCCATTAGAACAAAGGTCACTACCTCACCTCTTAACACCAACCAAACTACCACCCATGCCCAATCCATAGGGACTCCTCTATAGTATCCCATTACACCTAACCTAGGATGCATCCCTAACCCTCAAAGGTATGTACCCACTACCTATCCACCATCATCCACCTACCCTACCCAACCTATAATATCCACATTCCAATATGTGTCAACCTCTCAACCACTAAACAAACACCAATAATTTACCCAATCTCAACCACTGTATCCATCTTACAATCTTTTTGGTGCACTACCTCAAACCACCTTAATGAAGATTATCATAGACAAATTGACAAAGCTTGAGTCATCAATTTTGAGGGATTATAATATCCTATCCTATGACTAGATTTGTAATGACCCTATTCATCCTTCCATCCCCATCATACCTTACTCTCCTCAATGAGAGATTCCAAAATTCACCAAATTTCAAAGCAAAGAGGACTCCCAACAACACCTTAGGGCTTTCAGTCATGCATGTTACATGATTTCTTATTATTATTCCCTTCTCATCAAACATTCCCGATGTTTTTGTCCAACCTAGGCCTTTACTGGTATAGTGCCCTCACTAAGCATTCTATCTTTTCTTTCACCTTACTAGCACAAGTCTTCTTATATCACTTTTCCGTTAACATTTCCAAGAAGGTCTCTATCACTGACCTCTATGCTATTAGGAAATTTAATGATGATCCCATTGTTGATTTCATTTCTCATTAAATAATATTTATTAATCAACATTCATTATCCTTGCCTCAACCTGAACTTATATAATTTTTCTCTTAAGCCTATGCCAAACTTATATCTTCTACATTACGTGTCCAAAACATTAGGACTTTTGATTAGGATTTTACCATGATATGTAAGCTAGAAAATTGGGCCATATATGAGGTTAAATTTAATTAAAAAAACAAGAACTCTACCTTCAAGAATAATGAAACCTCTTCTTCTAAATTAGGCATCCAAGCCAATACCAGAACCAAGACAAGGGGAATTAAGAATGTTGTCGTCAATAAAACCACCCTTCCACCTAGTGTCAATCAATAAAATTCTCCCATTACCTCTAAGAGAAATACAAAGAAACCAAATCAAAGAAAAAAAAGTAATTCACTCCACTTGGAGAATCTTATACCTTAATTTTGGAGAAGCTACTAAAAGCTAACCTTATACAACTTCCACCCATCAAACCTCCCCAACAGTTTGATTCTTCTCATCCAACACCCACTTGGTACAATGAGAATGACCTCTATTCTTTTAATTAGGTAGTTTGACACAACATTAGCTGATGTAATACTTTCAATAATGTTGTTCACATTCTTATTCACAAAGGGGAAGTTGGGTTAGATAATCTCAATGCCCCTCAAAATAAAGCTCTTGACATATTTAGGAAACCTTTCCCCAACCATGCCCTATAAAAAATGACTACATACAAACTAAATTATCTCCTAATGGTCACATGGTCAATATCATTTGTAATACACCCACCCATGAGGACCCAATCATCCCATCTACCTACTCTTCCCCCATCTCACCTATCAAGGTGATGGAGTCACCTTACCCTCTCTTAAAGAACCAATCCAAAGAGGATTCTTTTTCCCTAGCTACACTTATAGAAGCATTGGAATCATCACATATTACCTCAACTAGTGCATCTAAACAAACAAATTTTCCTAATCCACCACCTCCACCAACTATTAAACAAACCACTACATCTATGGACATAATCCCTACAGGAAAACCGGTTTCACTCGTACTACTAATGGAGGAGATATGTATCCCAACCCTACCTTACTCACCTTAGGAAATCAACCAACATAACAACCATCCTCCCCAACATAAAAGTATATATGTTGCATATAAAACCCATGGATCAAGACCATTACACAAACCTTTTTCCACATTAGTATAGAAATTGGAATTAGACTTAAAATTAGACACAGATCAAGCCACTTTTTGGTAACACCTAGGACTCCCTTACATCAACAAAACTAAAATTTATAACATTCCTATAACCAACCAATCAATCATGTCTCCATTTCCTCTTAAAGCAATTCAAACTTCTAACAACAACCACCACACCAACCAAACATTTTAAAACTCTTGGTGCATTCCCTACTCAGAGTTTGGTTCACCCATCCTTGAAAGTAAACTTAACTTCACCCAAGCCTATACCTAGGTCTCAACCCACACCAACCAAGAGGATGAAAACATTGAAGGGCCATATGACTAAGACTCTACCTCCCTCTACCTTGGCCTCTATCTTAGGGCCTCACCCTTGCACTTTGATTGAAAGGCAACCCCCCTTTAACATATGTCACCGACTACCATTGATTATGCTAGCCCACTTATTATCTAATGCACTGGTCCTTCTCAAAGTAACAATAGTCAGACCATCATGTTTGGCCACCTTAACTACCAACATACCTAGACCAAAGCCATAAACTAGAAACACCACCTTACCCAAACCATCTCTCACCAAACCTACCACCACCAACACACCTATCTTACAAAGCCAAACCATGATCTCTAAACCTTTCTTACCTCTAGTAGAATCATATACGACCATTATTAAAATATTTTCTCAGACCTCCTTCCTCATATTACCTCCTATTAGACCCTTGGATCCTCCAAATTTTAAGCTAACCTAGTACAATGATCATCAAATCTACTTATATCATAAGACAATTGGGCATGACACAAATAATTTCAAATCTCTCCATTCTATTATCCACCAACTCTATGATGAGGATGATATTTTAGTAGATGACCTTCCATCCATTCCTCCACCACTTCACCCACTAGCCAGTCACCAACACATTCTAAATCCCCCACTCTCACCTCAGAGTGATGAAGAATATACCCAACCTCCCATCACACCTTGTCCCTCTATTCACACCATTAATGTTGTCACATGATCACAATAAAATGATAAAGGGAAGGCTAAAGTGTCCATTCCATGAATGTACCCATTGACTCACCCTAAACTAAACTAGATCCAAACCTTTGCATCTATAGTTAAGCCCAAACTTACCATCTTAAGAACTTCAGAGGCTAACCCCTTTAAATCCATTAAGAGGATCATGTTTAAACAACTTCACTAGACCCTATCTAAGATGAGCCTATATGAACTCATTTCCACCTCACCCCACCATCATCAGCCCATGATAGATGTTATTCAACCTATTGAGGTTAGACCAGGAGACTCCCAACCTATAGAGGCCTTCATAGGTGCTCTCCAACTCTCCACCCTTGTTACCTTTAAATAATTCAAGATACCCTTTATCCATCCCAAGGACCCAGATCCCCCTCTTTTTATTATATCCCAAATCAACTAAACCCACATCAAATAGATTATGATCAATGGGGGAGCCATTATCAACATCATCTCTTCCCATGCCTATGACTAACTCAAGCTATCAAACAATGTCATATCCAAAACTTCAGTCATCCTTAGATCCTTTAATGATACCATGTCCATTACCTTGGGAACCATCATGCTTCACATTCTTCTAGGACTTGACACACTCCTAAAAATATTTTATGTGGTGGAAGGTGAATTCTAGTACAATGTTTTACTAGGGAGAACGTAGATCTAGACCATGGTTTGTGTACCTTCCACCTTCCATAATTATGTTAAGTTTGAACATGAATGTCAAGTTGTTACCATACAAGCTAACCCTATCCCTTTTTCAGCATGAAATATGACCTACCGACGTAATGACATTCTCCTACCTTCATCCAAAGCACTACAAACAAACACCACCAAGCCCTTACCTAATAAATTAAAATCCATTACTTCCCCTTCCACTAAGGCATCTACTACTTTTTCTATGCCTATAGACCATATACCTGTCACTGATCCATTTGAGCACACCTTTCATTTTCTTAACCTTGGAAAATAATACCTCCTCACCCTTGATGCCTTATAAACTCCCCAAAAATATGAAAGGCTCAACCACCAACTAGGTTATGACCCCAACATTAGAACCATTATCCCCTTGGGGCCTCTAAGTTCTAAAACCCATTTTATCTATGGGGTAAGTAGAAAGGAACTTCATTATTTAACCACTCCCTCTCCACCTCAACCGTTCACCTCCACCTTCTCTTATTTGGATAACCTACACTTTGCCAAACTATACCTTCACAGGTGTGCTTAGAAGGGATTTGGTTTAGGATGATATGAGCATGATCCACACTTATTAAAACTAATTGAGACCTAAAATCCTCACAAGCATGTCATTCGATTCATTCTACCCAATAAAAAGAAATCCAAATAAACTAATCCTACCATTTTTGAAGAAGAGACCGCTTCCTCACCAACACCCCCTCTACTTGTGGGTGAGGATGAGGACATCATCACACACACCTTTTTTGTTTTATCAACATGAATATTATTATCCCCTTTACTTATAAAAATGAAGGTGTACCCATATCTATCCCTTTATTCCATCATAAAATGGTAGGAGAAGACTCTCCTACCATTCACACTATTTAGTGCTAGGATGATGATTTCATTCTCACCTACCTTGGTGCACCTAATTCCTCCATCAAAAAATCTTTACCTATAGAGACTTTAACCATGTTGAATGAAACCACCACATATATTAACATAGCCACTTTATATAACCTCCATGTTGTCAAACTAGGCTAAACTCTCACCCTTGAGGAACTACAAGACTTCTCTACCTTCCTTTAGGACCATAGTATTACATTCTTTTGGTCATATGATGAATTTCCTAGTATTAACCATACCATTTCCACCTACAACATTATGACTAATTATGACACCAAGCCTATCAAATAGAAACTCTACCACATGCATCCTCGTATAGTTATCCTTGTCAAAGAGGAGCTCAAATGCCTCCTTTCTATCAATTTTATTCAACTCATTGATTGTCCTCACTGGATTTCAAACATTGCACTTATCACTAAAGCTATAGGGGGACCATGTATCTATGTGGAATTTCATGACCTCAACCTCACCTACTGAAAAGATGACTTTCCTCTACCTAGCATCAACCAACTAGTTGATCTCATAGTAAGTCACAAGATGTTGTCACTCATGGATAGATTCTTGGGTTATAATCAGATTTTGATTGCCCCTAAAGATCAGGCAAAGACTACCATTATCACCCCATGGGGGAATTTTTGTTATAGAGTTATGTCCTTCAGTCCTAAATACATTAGTACAACCTGCCAATGTGTCATGACCTATATTTTCCATGACCTTATCCATACAATAATTGAAGACTATGTGGATGACCTTCTTAGGAAGTCCAAACTTCACAAAGACCACTTAACCATTCTCAATATCATTTTTGAGTGACTTATCCATTATAATGTCTTCCTCATTCCCAAGAAATGTATTTTTTGGGTCTTGTCAAGCAAACTTATAGGCTTCATCATTTCCCTTCAAGGAATTTAGGTTGACCCAACCTAAATCAAAGTCATCCTCAAGATGATACCTCTAACTAATATCAAACAACTCTATAGTTTGTAGGGGAAGTTCCAATCCATTCACTGCTTCATCTTCCAACTCTCTGATAGGTGCCAACACTGACACCACCTTTATAAAAGGGACATCTCTTTCAAGTCAAATATTGATTGTCAAAAGGCCTTTGATGCACTCAAATAATACCTTCTATTTCCACTTATCCTCACACTTACTAAAGATGACCAACCTTTCTACCTTTATATCTCTACCACTGACCATTCCCTAGGGGTGATGCTCACCCATCGAGATGAACACTACAAAGATCAAGATATCTATTACATTAGCTAAACACTTGTTGAGTATGAGACTTGGTACACATGTATTGATAAAATATGCTTGTCTCTATTCCTTGTAGCCACTAAAATTTTCCATTACCTTCTTATCCACAAAACTTTTGTCATAACTAATATGGACCCACTCAAGTATAAGCAATACAAACCATACCAAAACTAGCATATGGTTAAGTGGATCATGATTTTAGTTGAGTTTGACATTGATTTCCTCTAATAAAAATCAATCAAGAGGCATGGCATTGTTGACCAATTAGTTGATGCACCCCTAAGAGACACCCAACCTCCCCCTCTTCAATTTCTAGATGAGTCAACTACAAGTCTATCTTAAGTGGATTTTACCAATCATGTAACCAAGTTTTTTGATGGTTCCAAATCTTAGCATGGTAGGGGAGCCAGTATCTTCCTTATCTCCCTTATTGGTGAACCACTTCCTTTGTCATTTAAACTCAACTTCGAATGCACAAATAATGTGGTCTAGTATGAAGCCCTAGTAATAGGTCTCTAAATTACATTAGGCTTAGGAGTTAGAACAATCAATATCTTTGGTGACTCCTAACTTGTGGTCAACCAAGTTAATGACATTTACCAATGTAATAATAAAATGATGTAACTGTATAAATAACTAGTTATAGAACTCTTAGCCTCATTTAAACACTACCATATTCAAACCACCCCATGATTGTAATGTCCCTTACTTAGGGGCTCTTTTTCTTCCTACAAATGCTCTGATACCACTGTAATGTCCCTTACTTAGGGCCTCTTTTATCTGCACAAAAGTTCTGATACCACTGTGATATCCCCTTCAAACAGGGAATATATAAACTCATAAAGCTCTGATCACAGATACAAACTTGCAGAATAGATTCAAATAAGCGTACACAAATCACAGTATAATCTCTCAATAGCAAATAAAGATCTCATTACTGGTTCTTCTGGATGATTACACAATTGAGTCTTTGTTATACAAAATAAAGAATATTAAAATCCTGGTCTTAAAACCCTGGGTTTTGATAATCTGGCAATGAAAATTGGATCTGGAAGTGTCTCGGCCTTTCTGTGTCGACACACAGGCACCGTCATCGGTCAATATCTTGCTGACGTCGGTCTCTGTCGGTCGGCTTTCTGCCAACGTCGATCTTCAGTCGACCAATGTCAGTCACTAGAAGCTTTCTCTGCCGATGTCAGTTCCTGATGCGGATCTGTACAGACCTGTATGGACTTGGTACGGCCGCCAACCCATCTGTTCTTAACCCCTGATAGCTGAACCTAATGATCTCATGAATATAGATTCTAACACCAAAATCTATCTCTGTATAACTTATTGGATCAAAAACTAAATACCTATAATACTGTGATAACTTCTGAGTGAAGTTATCTCTCAACCCTAAAATTTTGTGATAACTTCTGGATGAAGCTATCTCTTAGATCTGTATCTCTGTGATAACTTCTGGATGAAGCTATCTCTCAATTTGGCAATAAATCAACTGATATCTCACAGCCTCTAAATCACACACAATGAAGAGGGAACGTTCTTCACTGCAATGGAATCCTGGAACCTTTGGCTCAGTCTTCACAGAAGAATTTCTTCAATTTTCAATAATCAATAATCTATGCATAATGAACAATGGCCTCCATGAGAAACCCTTATACCCTCAAAAAGATATGCTTGCCCTAATTAGGGTTTCTTAAATTAGAATTAGGGTTTCTAATTAAAAATAGGCTAAATAATTAATATTTGATTAAATCAATCAAATATTAATATCTCCCTCAATACATGTCGGATCGACGAACCGATCGAAGCTAGTGAATCAGGGAGTGATTCCGCACATAACCATACCATAATAAAGGCACTCTGCTGCATATCAAATATCCCTAAAAAGTAGGAGCCCTGGCCAAATATGTCTGAAATAACTTGAATGAAAATCAAATGTAGAAATCCTGTGAATCAAAGTCAAGCCAAGCTCCATTATGACCCTCTATCCATCCTATTAGCCTACGAAGGTCGCATAATAGGCTAACCATGAACTCAGAACATGTGAATTAAATAGGGGACATGAGAATCTGCCCCTCCTGAAATTGCTTGCCCTCAAGCAATCACTGAATGACAAATCAATCAATCCACCTGGATCGCAAATATAGTTTTGATCTCCACCACTGTCAATTAACACGACCCCCATGCCATGTCCATCCCAAATCTCATGTAATGGTGTCACATCATCTCTAGTACTAAGATAAGCACTCCAACATCCAATCCATAAATGAAAATCAGCAAGCAAACTCCTTACCTGAATAATATCTGAAATTGGATAGTGAAGACTAGAAATAGTCATATCATCATCAACCTATGACCTGGCTGTAACAGAAAGTTGAGTCCTCACCACATGTGACAACTCCTGAACTGAAGTCACCTCAAGACCAAGCTCATCCTCATACCTCTCCTGTGTTGGTGCCAATGTCCACTCGTCATCGCTCTCTATCATGTCATGTGGTATAGGTACCTCCATCCGATGAAAAAACATATATCTGAAGCTGCTGCCCCGTATTGCCTTAAGAATGTGTGTCTTCCCATCAACATTAAAGAGAACCTCCATGTCCTTGAGATGAAGAGTAACTTCTTCAAATGAATGAAGCCACTTCATACCCAAGACTAAGTCAATATCCCCCATGTTTACCACATAATAATCAGCCTTGAACTCATAATTGTTCAAGCGCAATGGGAGGTCTCTAATCATACGCTCACACTTAAGAGTGTGACCATTGGCTACCTTAAAACTGATGCCCTCAAAGTCTACGATAGTGAGCCCACGCTTCTCCACAAATCTAGCATCTATGAAATTATGTGTGGCTCCTATATCAAGAAGGGTGATAACCTTCTGCCCTACCAAAACTCCACAGAGTCTGAATGACTCATCTGACTGAATACTGGATATGCATGCCTCCTGAATGTGAAGCTCTAACTCTACTTCTGCATTAGGCCCTGAAGCCTCTACCTCTCCCCCCTCAGAACTGTTTTGCTGCTCAGAATCCTCAGAATTTGAATCCTCATAGTATACCCACATCATACGATTTGCCTTGCCCTTAGGCCTCAAAGGACAATCGTGATGGATATCATATGGTCCTTTGCAGTAGAATCAAAGCTTCATCCTGCGTAAATCATTAAGCACCTCACGATCCAAAGGTGGTGCTGCCAGATTGGCTTTTGAATCATTTTTAACCCCGGATTTATCTATGTTAAAATCCGCTCTCTCTGTATCCCCGTGGGAGTGCTTATGGTCTCTAGATGAAGAAGCACCTCTAGAGTTAAATTTATTAGATGGGGCTGCCATCTCCATACTCTGTGCCTTCTTCATAGCTACCTGTAAAGAAGGAGGATCAAAGGCTTTGATCCAACCTCTCAATGGCTCTGACAATCCCTCTATGAAGAGAACTACCAATCTACGCTCTGAAATATTGGGCACCATGACTGCCAATCTCTGAAACTCACCAATGAAGGACTCCAAGTTACCTGTTTGTCTCAACTATGCCAGATCTCAAAAGTAAACCTCAAGATCTTTCCTGTTAAACCACTCAACCAATCTATCCACAAAGTCCTAGTACTCTGTTACCTGATTATGCTGAAGTGTTACCATACCATGGTACCACCAATCATGTGCTACTCCATCCAAGTGCAAAGTGGCATATTTGATGGCATCTATCTCTGACATTGGTCTCAATGCCAAAAAGGTGTCAAGCTTATGAACCCAAGCTTGAGCTGTCATCTTACCGCTGCCATCAAAAGAAGTCAAAGAAAGCTTACCAGTAGCCTTCTGCAGCTCACTGAATTGAACTCTAGGTTTCGTGTCCTGTCTAACCAATCTGTAGTGCTCTCTCCTAAGGTTGACAAAATGATCAAAGGTTGTCCTCTCTTGGACATGAAGAGGTAATAAGTCCCACTCATCATTTGCAGCCATGTAAACATCTACAAATGGGTTATTCCCTGCTTCTTCTGCTGGTGCCTCTGGTTCTTCTTGAACAAAAGTAGGATGTGTAGGTCTATCAGCTATTCTGGAGTGAGTCTGTTGTGGCCTCTAATTAACCGTAGCATTCCTGTCATCTCCTTGGTCCCCGTTCTATCCATCAGGTGTGTTCATTCTCTCTATCATAGTCATAAGTGCCTGTAGTGTCTGACCCATCTGCTGTTGGCTTGTCATCATAGCACGCTAAAATTCTCTGGTGCCCTGATCATCATCATACCTGTGGCCCCTGGGTGGGCTGCCCTCACGTCTGTCACTCATGATGGTCGGTGGCTGATCTAACACCTGAGTACCTTCAAGTAAGGCTCAGCTGCATGTGTTATACTTGTGTGGTCCCAACTCTTGTGGCTGCATAAGATCTATATACCCTCAAGCTGACAGAATTTAGCTCTGATGTGGCCAACAAGATGGCAAGAATTTAGCTCTGATACCACTGTAATGTCCCTTACTTAGGGGCTCTTTTTCTTTTTACAAATGCTCTGATACCACTGTAATGTCCCTTACTTAGGGCCTCTTTTATCTGCACAAAATCTCTGATACCACTGTGATATCCCCTTCAAATAGGGAATATATAAACTCATAAAGCTCTGATCACAGATACAAACTTGCAGAATAGATTCAAATAAGCATACACAAATCACAGTATAATCTCTCAATAGCAAATAAATATCTCATTACTGGTTCTTCTGGATGATTACACGATTGAGTCTCTGTTATACAAAATAAAGAATATTAAAATCTTGATCTTAAAACCCTGGGTTTTGCTAATCTAGCAATGAAAACTAGATCTGGAAGTGTCTCGGCCTTTTTGTGTCGACACACAGGCGCCGTCGTCGGTTGATATCTCACCGACGTCGGTCTCTGTCGGTTGGCTTTCTGCCAATGTCGGTCTTCAGTTGACCGATGTCAGTCACTGGAAGCTTTCTCTACCGATGTTGGTTCCTGATGCGGATCTGTACGGACCTGTACGGACTTGGTACGGCTACCAACCTGTCTGTTCTTAACCCCTGATAGCTGAACCTAATGATCTCATGAATATAGATTCTAACACCAAAATCTATCTCTGTATAACTTATTGGATCAAAAACTAAATAACAAAATACCTGTAATACTATGATAACTTCTGAGTGAAGTTATCTCTCAACCCTGGAATTCTATGATAAATTCTAGATGAAGCTATCTCTCAGATCTGTATCTCTGTGATAACTTCTGGATGAAGCTATCTCTCAATTTGGCAATAAATTAGCTGATATCTCACAGCCTCTAAATCACACACAATGAAGAGGGAACATTCTTCACTGCAATGGAATCCTGGAACTTTTGGCTCAGTCTTCACAGAAGAATTTCTTCAATTTTCAATAATCAATAATCTATGCATAATGAACAATGGCCTCCATGAGAAACCCTTATACCCTCAAAAAGATATGCTTGCCCTAATTAGGGTTTCTTAAATTAGAATTAGGGTTTCTAATTAAAAATAGGCTAAATAATTAATATTTGATTAAATCAATCAAATATTAATATCTCCCTCAATACATGTCGGATCGGCGAACCGATCGAAGCTAGTGAATCAGGGAGTGATTCCGCACATAACCATACCATAATAAAGGCGCTCTACTGCATATCAAATATCCCTAAAAAGTAGGAGCCCTGGCCAAATATGTCTGAAATAACCTGAATGAAAATCAAATGTAGAAATCCTGTGAATCAAAGTCAAGCCAAGCTCCATTATGACCCTCTATCCATCCTATTAGCCTACGAAGGTCGCATAATAGGCTAACCATGAACTCAGAACATGTCAATTAAAAAGGGGACATGACAACGACCCACTAATAATTTTGTCAATACGATGACTTCTCTTACCTCTTAAAACTCATCATCACCCTTAGAATCCAAGCTATCAGTCATTATCTGCCTCCTCATGAAACCTTCCTACACCAAATTAGACACTATAACCATCTTTAGAGTGGAAGAGATTCTACTTAATCTTTGGTATCATCAAACCTATGACTACCTTTACCTTGGCATAGTTGACTTTGGCCTCTCTAGGAATGCCCATTAGACATTTATTCAGAGAACCTACCATTACACCATTATGGGAAGAATTATTTACAAATGTGGTTTTGATGGCCTCCTATTTAATTTCCTTCATGGTCCAAAATCCTCTCACACTATCAAGGAAACACATGATGGTATGTATGGGGGCCACTTTAGTAGACTCATTGTGGATAAGCACATCTTCTACTTGGGATGTTACTGGCCCACCCTTAACTAAGACTATTTTGATTACATGAAGAAATGTGTCAAGTTTTAACAACATGCTAATTTAAATCACACACCTATCAATAGTATTTGTGTTTCTATAGAATTTTGGCCTTTTTCACAATGAGTTTTAGACCTCATCAGTGAAATTAACCTCCACTCTTTACAATGACATCATTTTATCATTACCTTGATTGAATATTTTACCAAATGGGTGGAAGTCATTCTTCTTATCTTGATAAAAGTTGAAAAGACTATCAAATTTATCATCACCATATCACCTATCATTTCAATGTTCCCCATAAGATCATCACCAATAATGGAAAATGCTTGAAAAATAAACAAGTCTAGGGCCTTTGTGATGTATTTGGTATAAATTTATCTTTTTATCACCTTATCTCCCACAAGCAAATAGATAATCTAAAGCCTCTAACTAAACCCTTAACAACATGCTTAGCAAAATGGTTAATGCCTCATGTCAGGTTTGGCACTTGCACATCCCTTTTACCTTATGGGCATATTGTACTAGAATCCAAACACATACTAGTGCTACAACTTTTTATCTCAAGTTTAGAGCTAAGGCTGTATTGCCTCTTGAAATACAAATAGATTCTCTTCACATATCTTTTCATGATATTATTTTAGAAGGCAACTATCATCATGAACATCTAGCTCAAATTGAGATACTTGATGAGCATTGTATGGATGCCCTTTCCCATCTTCATGTCTATCAAGAAAAAATCAAATGTGCATATAACAAACACATAAAAGTCTAATAATTTAACATGGGAGATCTTGTCATCAAGGAAAATCAACATGTAACAAATATTTAGAAAAGAAAAATTAGCAAATTTGCTTTCAATTGGCTTGGACCATATATCATAACCCATCAGTATGGATCAAGAGCTTACCATTTGTCCTCCCTTGAATGAAAAATAGAACCTAAGCCTATTAATTCTTCACATCTACAACCCTTCTATTGTTAAATATGGATCACAATTATCATTTATCTAACTTAAGCTCATCCCTTATAACCACATTCATTTCCCTCTTTTTAGGGGAAACTGAATAAAACTAAATGATGTGATTATCCATCACAAGTATAGCCTAATCTTGAACTATGGGTACCATAACTCTATGCATGGCATGATTATCATATTAATTCCCATCTCTTTGAGATTAGTTCTTATGGTTGTTGTCACCTATACCTCTTTTTCACCTAGTGAACCATCATGTTAACTTAATTTTTCCTTCATAAAGGCAATCCATTGAGCATGTATAAAAAAGTCTATGTCAAATAAAACAAAATAAAATGTAATATCAAAAGTCAAAAAAAAACCTATGGGTCATTCTTAATATTCATAAATTGCTCCCTTAAAGGATAACTATTGAAAAATCATCTAAAATTGCCAAACATAAGGTAGACTACTCCCTTAAAGGATAAATATCAAAATAATTTAAACTATGCACATAAAATTAGACCACTCCCTTGAAGGATATCTATGTAAATAATTTATTAAAAGTAGTAATTTCTTAGAATCTTCCTGCATCGATCAGCTTCCCCAACCTTAAAATAAAAAGAAAATAGGAAAAAACCCCAAGCAAAAAAAAAAAAAAATCAAAGCCACAATCGGCTCTCCTTAGTAGACTTACCACATTAGTCAGGCTATACTTTATATATAAACATATACTTATTTATACTACCTCTTTGAAAACCTATAAAGAAAGGCATAAGAGTTTTCCTAATGGTTCCAGTTTCACCCATTCTCCCTCCACATCTCATATACACAGGACTATGAGCTTACATGACATAATATAATCAAGATACCTATTTATCAACCTAAGCATGCTAATTAAAATCATATAAAAGGATTCTCTTCACTAAGCCAATCCAACTTTGGGTTTCAAGTCAGTCCTTATTAATAAAAAGGCATCATGTTCCTTTTTCTTATCTTTTATTAATTCATGTGGATATACCTCTCATGATTATTATCACTTTCTTACACATCTAGTTTGTTACCTACTTACTTCATGCATTTTCATCTTTAACCTATCCACAATCTACCTCTCTAATTGTGAACAACAAACATCACATCAAAAACATGGACATTATCAACTGTATCAACCAACAACACCATTTATCTCTCTATGCACCAAACATAATGTAATCAAATCACAACACACCATAAACATCAACCTATCCATTTATAATTATCACATCATATGATCCTATAAACATATCATTACACCAATATAAGAATAAACCAAATCAATGAAAAATATGTCATAGCATATACCATTTACCATTCCATCCATATGACCATAACCAAAGCCATTACACTATTTCATAACATATATCCTTCAATAACACATCTTATCATATCCATGAACAAAATCACAACATAATAACTATGTTTCTATCATATCATGCCTAAGATACTAACTAGAACACTAACATCAAACACCACAAGTTAGAACCATAAGCCATAACCATACTCATAAACATAAGCACCACATGAACCATAAGCATCTATCATATATTTCATCAAAAACCATACATCATATACATGGAATCATAAAAAATAAATACATTTAACAATGTATCAACTCTCTCAAAAAAATATACATCTCACTACACTTATGCTTAGGCCAGTATCAAAATAATACATCATAATAACACATCTACCATAATCATGGGCCCCCACCAATACCACTATCCCCATCTATGCCTCCACCTATACCTAGTGGTGGTCCCCCTAAGACACCTACCTAACTTACTATAGAAGCTCACTAAACTAGAGTAGCTATCAATGTTCCACTGACCAAACTCACTCTGTACTCTGCATACCTCATAGCTTGGGATAGCTAGTCTAATACCATCACCTCATACTATCTAAGTTCTACTATAATAGCTAGATAGCATGCTCAAGGCACTATGTCTAGTGGGCCTCCTACTAATACTATTCCTACTCAAGCCCTTTATCTAAGTAGGTCTCTTTCACCTATAACAATGGTGAGATGACCCTAAAATATCGTGACCTAGCCTTGTAGTGAAACTACCTACCCTTATAACACCTATATCTCAGCCTAGGCCACAACCAATGCCATCCCTACTTGTCTGTCCTATATATCTTGATCTACAACCATCTATTATACCTCCATCATCTCCAACAACATCTACCACTACATAAATTAGTTGGTGCTAAGCTGTATAACCATGTATGTACCCTACATCATCCATAGGAGCCCTAATATGAAGTTTCTCAAAATCACCATCTAAAACTATATGACTAGATTGGGGTATCGACAATTAAACCTTTAAGTCCTATCTTCTATACCATAGATATGGACCTAGTATACCCTATAACAAGCTAAACTAGCATCACACTTAGTTGAATAGAATCAACTCAACCTCACCCTCTCAATGGCCCAATACCCACCTATAACATTACATAGTAAGGGTCTACCTCCTATAACCTGGCCATATAAGAAACTATAGATATGGCCTCCAAGTGATTTCCCTAGCTACCAACATGCCTAGTAGACCTCTAAACTAATTGACTTCATGTGCTCTACCTCCTACCCTTGATGTGGCCACATCATCCCTCTATCTCATGAATCTGATAGGGAACTCAAGATTTGTGTACCCTACCCATAGGAAAATCCCATTGATCTCAATAATTGGATGTCCTCATAATATTGGCAATGAAGAACTAGGCGCATGTTAAACCATATCTCTTATGGTGTTTAAAATCCCATAGCTCCCTATAAATATAAACCATCAAAACTAGGACCTAGCTAAACACTGTCCTCCTAAGCAATAACTCCACCAAAATAATCACCAATACGTACTAAAACCTCTTTCTACTAGAATTTAAGAGACCAAAGCAAGTAAAAACAATCATCAACATTGTTATCAATATCCTCTCATTTAGATCCCTCTTGTATAATGTTGTATAGATAAACCCTCTAGAATGTCACTGAACTTGGTCATTATCATCTCCATAGAGATACTTACCATACTCATCATGATATTCCTACTTTATCTAGTATATAATCTCACCATGTAATGGGAATCAAGTGATCATATGTACATCTTCTAAGAGAATAGTCATCTCCTCAGTTAGTAGCAAGAAGATATTAGTAGCAAGATCCCATCTCTTAATGAGTGTTATTATCATCGATGCTTTCCTAGGCGCATGCTAGTAGTGTCTAATCACTCCTAGCCATACCTCCTCCATATGTGCCCAAACATCCACCATCATCCCCTTGAGAAGTGGGGGAAGATCTGTGACACATGATCATGCATCTAGATCTACTTCTGAGCTTTCACCCAATTAAAAATCTTGATTTAGGCCCTGATTAGTCTCATCTATCTTATCTTTTTAATTGGCTTCTAACCCTAACCTATTT
Organism: Torreya grandis; assembly: GCA_037957365.1. Taxonomy (NCBI): domain Eukaryota; kingdom Viridiplantae; phylum Streptophyta; class Pinopsida; order Cupressales; family Taxaceae; genus Torreya; species Torreya grandis. Next base: position 94,781 of record JARHVA010006087.1, read on the forward strand.
GACCTAGCCATAACCACAACCCATTTACCCCTTTCACTTAACCTATTTAACCAAACATTAATCCTAGCCACATATCTTAACTATAAAACTTGAATACCATACCTAATCCTTAAATATTTCTAGAAACCCTACCCTATCCTAGCTAACCACCAGTGGTCATGCTGACTACCGATGGTTGGGGACCCCTAGTTCATAGAGTATTGACCATCGATGGTCAATTCTGACCATCAATGGTTACCTAAGGGCATTCCATGATCAGAACACCCAAAACCTTGAAGTCCCAAAACACTAAGCCAACATATAATACACTAACCTACACACCTGACACAGTTAACATATTATCCAATCACCCTACCTATCCTTTAAGTTTGACGTTCTACCCACCATTTTGACCAACACCTATAGAAACCCTACCTAGGGCATATAGGCCAAAAACAACAATTTTCACACCTATCTAACCTAATTAAATTAAAAACAACAAAATTAAACCACACTACCAATTTATATGCACCCCTACCTCATTTTACGACCTCCTTCCTCGTCTAAACCTATGAGCATCTGCTTAACCACATCCTCATGATCCCTACATATTGGACCCATGCAATCACCTACATTCCTCTAGCCAAAAATAAAAACCCACCTAAGAAAATTCCTTCCTCATAAAATGCTGAAATCACCCAAGCTTAGTCAAACATATCAAAATAATAGCAATGATAAAATTACTTTTATTTTTTACTTTTACCCCGCAAATTTTTAGGGTTTCCCCTAACCATGGATGGTCAAGGCAACCGTTGATGGTCACCTTATAGGGAATCTAACCATCAATGGTCAAGAAACCCTTTAAACCCCTAATCCCACTTTTTACCTACCCCCTACCAAATCCTAAATTAACCACACAAATCTCTTTCCTAATTTTGAAATGCCTTTCTCTCAGTAACCTGACCACCTCATCACCTTATTGTTGGTCTATTTTGGTCAATCTAACGTGAAATTTTATGACACTTTTTGTGTGGTCCTTTGACCATAGAGGCAAAATTACCATTTTATACTTTATCATTTTATACCACCTCATGCATACTGACCCTCTTGTGTCTCATCAAGATCACTTCCTACCTCAGATGCCTTTGACATAGGACCCATTTATGTTTTATCTAGGAGCACTTCTTACCTTGGATACCCAATAAATACATGAAAATCATTTAAGAGACTTCTATTTATGATTGTTCTCTGATGCTTCACCTATAAGTAGTCATGCAGTTCACTTGTCACTTATCCTACTTTGCATCAAACCTTATTTTCTACCAACATTAGCAACCTAGTCTATGCACGATCTTGGCTATCATTAATTTTTATTGTATTCTTTGTGCATGTTTTCATCTCAAATTCATAATCTCATGTCACCACCTCATGACTCACCATCTATCACTTACCAAACCCATAGCCACTTCAGCTTCACCTCACCAAATCCTAGTTTGAGTGGGAACACCTCCTTCCACTCTCAAGGTAACCAGGCCCCTGACCAATACTTTACTTTGGTTTTACATCTCATTCATACAAGCCACACAACAAAAAGGGGAAAAATTTAGACACTATAAATCCACACACCTATACTTATTAATGTCAAAATACCCCTGGGCCTACACTATGACCCCTTTGGGACCAAGCTATAACTATCAGGCCTAAACCAACTAATCTACACTTAGTTTCACTTAACTATATGAAACTAACCTTCAAGACCCTTTTCCTATGGACCTTGGCTTTCAATGGTTAGGGTGACCATCGACAACTAGCCTTGGGAAACCCTAATCATTAAGGCTCAGGATCTAACTTTTAGCCAAGAGCATGCAAGCTCCTCTAACCCATTTCTTAATATAACCTTGTCTAATTTATGTTATGAGCCTTTACATGCAAAAATTATATTTAGATGACCCACTTACACCTTCACTTCCACCTCTTGCTTATTCCTATAAGAGAAAGAGGTATGGGAGGACATATCCATCTATAATAATTATAAGGAGCTCAAGAACTCAAGATTTTTATTTTGCAGATTAATCAAGTTAATCAACATCATAAACTCTATCAAGCCTTATCATCCATCTTATTGATGGCCAAATAATTTTCACCTCTCAATCAAGCTTCCAAGTACCATTACTCTACTAGAATGAAGCCATATTCCACCAATAGGCTAACTGCCTCAACTACTCACTTAACCAACTTTTGGTAAGACACATACTTATTTTTCAATATTCACATGCTTTAATTCCACTTCATAATCAACCCAAACCTTTCCCAAATCCCAAAAATCATCTATGGAATCTCATCATTCAACTATTGATCAAACCTAGAAATACACAGTCAATCACTGATGATCAGACCTCAACCACTAACGGTTAGGCATAACTGTCGATGTTCACCCCAACCATTGATGGTCACTTACGAAAAAAAATTAACAACCTATTTTTACCCACCCACATCCAATCAAATCTAATTTTTTGTGTTTTTGACCACTCATAGACCTCTTCAAAAAAATTTGAAGCATACCCCAACCCCTTAGCACTAGTATTAATTAGTTTAGCACTTATTTCATAATTTCTAGTCTATTTTCTTAGGAAGAATTCTTGTGTTTAGTTTTAGTAATTTTATTTAATTGATGCAAGTAATTTTTTTCCATTTTTGTGAACATAATTTTTTGAAATGTGTGGATTGACAACCCCTAAGGAAGCTCTTGCTTTTGAGATCTAGCTATCGCTAGGCAATCCACCTACATATCTATCTAACAAATAAGTTTGCTTTAGTTCTTTCTTATATGTAGGTCTTCCTCCCAAGCCAAAGTGGAGCTCTTCACAATCTTCTAATTCATTGTGCACACAAATAAAAAATATTTTTAACCATACCTATATTGAGTTTCTTTTCTCTCTTTCTTTACAACTTAATTGAAAATTTACATGAAACACATATGAAGAATAAAAGGTAGATTTTTATCATTCTAAGTGGTTGTATGACATATATATGAGGTTTTGATATGTTGACAACAATTATAAGGTTAGTCTCAAGGCCTAATGTGACTTGTAGATCAAGGCATAGAGAGCAAAGAGAGAGATGATTGCTAGATGGAGTATAAGGATAAGTTTCCAAGGTAATCATGGATAAGGAAGTGTTTTCATATGTATGTAAAGTTGTTTCAATTATGTTGACCAAGTTTTAGGTGAAAATTTTAATGAAAAGTCATGAACAAGTGTTTTGAGGGCACTCATTACACAGAATGAAGGGTTCTCAACTCAAGAAGAAATTTCAAGTGTTCATTGCAATGTGTAACCTATGCATGAGAAAATAATCCATAAGGGTCTTATCTCAAAGTTATGGTCATTTAATTTTATAATAAGAGGTTAATATTTATGAAGGATTGTTAAGACTAGAAGATGGTTTAAATCCTCAAAGAACCCTAATAGTGATCGGATATGAATGAAGTTTTTCTAAAGTAATTAGAATGAATATTTGAGTTGTTGGAGGTTTTTTAAAAATCTCCTAGGAACCTCCAAGTGTGATTGTTTTCTTAGGTGTGTGAGTGGACCCCTCAAGAAAGACATTTTTTCTTAAAGATTTATTATAGTAGTCAAATTTGATCGAGTCAAAGTTTTCTAAATGGATGAAGGTTGAAGATTGGAACTTTTATTTAATGTACATGGTGGTTGATGATAATATTATAACCCTCAAATGTGATAAAATATTCATATAAGTTGAGCTATCACTAAAAGACCTAATGCTGCAAATAGTTACAAAACTAGGTAGAAGTGAGAAAGTGATTACAGATGTGATATCAAGGATTAGGGATGAATACAAATGAATGGATAAGTTTTTAAATAATTTTAATAAATTTTAATTGTGGATATAATTTTTATAGGTTATTAAATATGATGTAAATGTTTCAAATAATATTACCTGTGTAGTGCAAATGAGAAAATGAAGGTGTAAGGTTGTGAGATTGGTATGCAAGACCAATATATAGATATGACCATGTTATATATCTATTAAATAATTATATAATGATAACATAGAAATAATCCACATTAATTAGGAGTATTTTAATGTTTTCTTATATGTGTTTTAGGTCAAAATCATCATGACTGGTCTTCAAGACAATCTGATAGTTCTTGACAAACAACTAGCAATAATGAGTTTGAGATTATATGTCATGAGTTGATGTACCTAAGGATCATAATTTTGTTTTTCTAAACTTGAATGAGCTATAAATTCTTTGAAAAATATTTTTATTGAGTGAGATTTATTGAAATGGTGGACCTGAAATGAATTGACTGGTTCAGGTTTGATTGTGTGTAGTGAAGACAAAAAATTGGTCTGCAAGAGCAATATTTGAAAATAGAACTTGTGATATTTGAACTTGAAAATTATATATATATATATATATAAATATATATATATATGTATATATGTATATATGTATATATATATGTATATATATATATATATATATATATATATATATATATATATGTATATGTATACGTATATATTTCATAATAATTTTAATGTTTAAATGGTAATGGAAAGTTCTCTTTTATGTGTTTTATATCAATTTTTCCATGATTGTGTTTTGAGGCTAGATGGCAATTCTGAGTGGGCTACTTATAGAGAAGGGTTTGTGTACTTTTTCTCTTATATGTGAAGTATAAATAATATTATGATGTCCCTTAGGTCATATATATTTTTTAATGTGATTTTTTTACAAATTTGTTTCAAAAAGTTATGTTTATACATTAGTTGTTTAAAATAGACTTTCAGAGTATGCACATGCCCAATATGAATAGTTCTAATTGTGTTCTCCAAGGAGTAGTTTGAGATAAAAAGTGTTATTAAGACTAGATGAGATTATTAGGAATAAATTTTGGTGTTTAATGATATGTTAATACCATGTGTTGATTTTTTATGTGTTCCATAGTAGACGAAGTGTAACATATCCTAAGTAGAACTAATGGGATTAAGTCTTCTTGAGACCTAAAGATGAGATAAGGCCTAATTGAGGTAGGTCAGACCTAAATAGAATCAAATAAATTTTGATCCAAGTATATGAGATGTCTTAAGATATTTTTTTGGCTAACCTAAGAAGGTAAGAGTGTTTTCTGACTAAGAAGGATATGAACAAGAGACTTGTATAAATACAAGGCAATTTTAGGCCTATGTTGTGTGGAGAGTGTAAGCAGATGAAATAAAACATTGGTCAGTAGAATAAGGTATTTTATACCATCATAGGTGTGTATATGAAATATTATAAAGTTTTAATATTGTTTTTTCATATGATAATCAAGGTAATTTGACCTAATCAAGTCAAGAAGAGGGTTAGTTGAACGAACAAGGTTAGAAGGTAGTTCTAGATGGTTAACAGTGTGAAGAGCCAAAAAAGGTGGTCATCATCAGTTGATTGAGAAACAATGTGTCCTAAATGTGATCAATGATTATAGGTGACTAAGTTATCACATAGTCATCTAGGAGGTTGGTGCCTCCTTACAAGAGGGTGCGTATTAAAGCGTAGTTGAGTTAGTGCTTAGCTAGTTGGGGTTAGTGCTCCATGTGAAGTGGGTGATTCAATAAATTTGATGTTTTTCTTATAAGACTGTAGTAATGTTGAATATATCAGTTGGTTTCCTTCCCCTTGATGGTTTTCCACATATTTGTTGTGTTAACTTGTGAAAACTTGTTCCATGCCTATATAATTGATTGTTTATGCATTACTTATTATATATGATGATGATTACTCAATTCAAATTGATAAGAATGTTTTGAAGAATGATTCACCCCCATATTAGTCATTTTTATTCTAACATTTGGTATCAGATCTTATTCCTTTTAAAGTATGTCTAAGAACCTAATGGAAGATTATTGAAGCAAAGATGTCTAGTCAACAAGCTTAAGGTGGTTTCTATACCATTAAGGCTATGTTATTTAATATATATAATTATGACTTATACTATTTAAAGATGGATTATATTTTATGTCTCAAGGTCATCATATTTTAAAGTTAATTATGGGTGTCTATATTGTTCTTCCTATTCCACCAACTGATGAAGTAGGTAAGAATGATAGTGAAAACAACTCTAAGGTAATCAATGCCATTATTTGTGGCATATCATAGGTAGATCTTGTGAATGTCATGCAATGTGAATCAACTATAGATATATTAGACTATTTAAAGACTATTTATGAAGGAGACACCAAGGTGAATATGACCATATTGCAGACCCATTGAAGATAGTTTGAAAGCCTAAAGATGAAACAATTGCATATTACGCATTGAGGGTTGATGAAGTTGTCAATGTAATTAGAGGATTGGGATAAGAAGTGAAGGAATATAATATTGTTCCAAAAGTATTGAGATCACTAACTCCTAAGTTTAAATCTAAGGTTTTTGTAGTAGAAGAGATAAAAGATTTGGAGAATCTAGAGAGATATGGGCTTCATGGCATCCCAAATACCTATGAGATGATAATAAATGAGGGAAGATCTCCTAAGAAGGAAGTAACTTTCAAATATGAGAAGAAATCAAAATTTGAGAAGGTCAAGGATGAGGAATGTTCAGATGTTGATGATGATGATGATCAAGTAAAAGCCATCTTTGCAAATAAATTGGGGTTTGGATTAGGTAAGTAAAAGTGTAAGTTTCCATTTGTAGACACCTAAAACTAGCCATTGATAACCTCCAACCAAGATTTTGACCAATTTTCACCAAAATGCACATTTTGGCCTAAAAATAGTAAAACACATTAAATGAATTGAAATTGATATATTCAAGTGCTGATTTTATCTAAAGTATCATTAAATGGGTCAATGTAATCTATGGGCTAGCTAACTTTAATCAAACCATTTTGAGTCAAAATACCAATTTTGCACTTGTGTTATTTGGATTACTCTTTTCTATAATTTTTTTTTAAGAGATAGATGCCTTTGTTATTTTTCATTGAGAACATGCTAAATGGGATAATGGTTCCAATTCATCTAACGTCAAATTCTAATTCCAATTCAATCAAATTTTGAGCCAATAATATGACATATTGACTAATTTTATTAATTTTTGCACAAAGAGCCAAGGTTTGTATCAAAGTTCTTAATCATGCTTAAGAGATGATTAAACCAAATTAAGACCTTAAGTTAATTTTCCGTAGATCTTTTTTAATATTTATTTTTGGAAATTAATATTGAATATATGCATCGTCAAAGTGACATCATTTCATGGTAAGACATCCCTAGGCCATTAATGCCCTAAATATTAGGATTCATGCCTTCCATGCCTCATTAAGACCCTACATGCCTATTTAATTCCCCTGTATCCAAAATATTGATGAGCCTATTTATAAATTTTAATTGCATAATTAAATTAAACCTTAGCCACACATCTCTATCTTGAGATGGATAGTTCAACTTGATTCTAGCCATTTTCAAAAATCTATAAATAGGAGGCCTTGCCTATTGAATTCTAAGATCTCACATGCCAAAGTTATAATGTTAAATTTATTCCAAATCTACATGTAAATTAGTGTTATAAGTACCAAATATTGATATAAGCCAAGCCAAGACAAATCCACATGGTGTCAAGGAGTGATGAAGGTATCCAAGATTCCATTGGTGTAGACTTAATGAGCATAAAGCCAAGTAAGCCACTAAAACAAGCATTTTAGAGCATCTAAGGAAGGTGGAAGAAACCTTCTTTCATATTTTAGTTTTTTTTCCATTTTTGTTTTGTTAACTAATCTCCCCCTTGGTAACTAGGCCTAGAGATGTTATGATAGTGTATTTATTTCAATTTTGATTTCATTTTTGGAACTAACACAATAATAATCATCCTCTCTTGAGTCAAATTCCTAGTCTACACCCTTCAAATGTTTTAACTGTGCCAAGATTAGTCACTTTCCATCCAAGTGTCCTAACAAGGATAAATTTTATCATAATGAATAAAATGATGAACATCATGAAGATGCCAAGAAGGCCTATAAGCCTAATAAAAATAAGGAGTTCAATAAGTATGAAGATAGGAAATGAACTTTCAAGAACAAGAGAATCTTATATACTAAATAAGAAAAATCTTTTGATGTATGTGACACAAGTGCATCTGATAGTGATGATGGAAGTAATGAGCCTGAACATGATAATAATGAAACCTTGTTCATGGCCATAGAGTTAGGCAATGAAGGTTGATCAAGTGGGAAAGGCCTCATGGTTGACATAGAATTAGATGAAGAAGAAGCTAAAGTGACCCTTGAGGCATAATTGGTAAGTGCCTTAGATGAGTTGAAGTTCCAAAGGAGAAATAATCATAAACTAAGATCATTAGTTAAGGACTATGAGGAGTAGATTGGATTATTTGAGGAAAGGTTGAGAAAGACTTCCAAGGAGTATGATGAGGTCATCAATCAAGTTCAAGCACATATAGATGTAGTCAATACAAGTTTAAAGTTTAAATAAGAAGAATGCATCACTTATGAAATTGATGTTTAATCCCTAAAAATTGAGTTGTATCAACCATGTAGCAAGGTGAAGAGATTTATGAAGTTTGAAAAGAGAAGTAAGGCTCTAGTTGATATATTGAGTAGTCAAAAGTTGGCAAGTGACAAGATATGTCTTGGTTTCAAATAAGACCAAAAGGTGGAATATCAAGTCAAAGATAAGGATATTTAAGACAAGAAGGTAAACATGAAAATACCTATCAAAAAAACTAATGTTATAAGGTATTCTAGTTCATTCAATGGTTATTATTTTGCATGTAGTTAGTTTGATCATAGTACAAGAGAGTGTAAAAGATCATCCAATAATGAGTACTAATGGGACTATGGATGGAGTCATAGTTCACATCAGTCATATGGTATGTATAAGATGGTTTTATATAGCTATCATAAGGTAGTACACATTTCAATATTTGTCTTAACAATGTTAGAAGGTCATCAAGTTAAAATTAAAATTTTGAAGCCTCTAGAGTGCAAAACAAAGACAAATTAAGGTAGGGAAACAAACGATAGAAAGGATGGGTCATGATGAGTCTACAAGTTTAAATATACTATTTGATGGGATAGAACATACCTAAAACCTAAAATCAAGATAGGGATGTATTTTTTCATCTCATATTGATTATCAAATGGTTGATAAAGATATCAAGCCTATAGTGCCAATCAAACCTAAAAGGATATTGAAAGACATTTAGTATTGTGATAGCATGGAGATATAGGAATCTCTTAAACTAGTTTTGTTTTAGTTCTCTATGAAAAGGTGTGACTTCATTAGGGTCGATGAATACACTCTATAGTTATCATAATCATGGTGTATGTGTGGCTTGAGGTGGAGCTATTCAAGTTTTTCACTGAGCTTGATTTGTATTGTAGTGGTCTTGTAATCTGGGCTATTTTTGAAAGAGGTATGCCTAAAGTAAGAGAAGATTGTTAACCAAATTATTCATATTCTATTTATTCAAATATTGTTTCAAATATTATGTTATTCTAGATGATAGTTGTGCAATACCTTTGTCATTAATGTCAAAGGGGGAGAAAGTCCAGGAAGGGAGATTGACCAAACTAAGGGAGACGAGAGTGATCAGTTTGAAGAATGTTTTGCCATCAATGAAGTAGGGGGAGTTTATTAAGAAGTTTTGTCATTTATTTCAAGGTTGATGTGATTTGATGTCATTTTATGTTAAGATGCATGTAGTGAAGATGTATGGTGAATGGCCTATGAGATATGATCTTGTGTGCCTAATGTGATGTAATGATCTTGATATTCAATATATGTAAAAATACCCTTAAGGTATGGAAACACCATATAATACTTCTTTAAGAAGGAATAACTCCACAATGTCTCTTCGAGGGGACAACCTCTAATATCCTCTTACAATAGAAGACCCATGGATTTCCTTACCATGATAATCATCTCCTATATATATACATCTATCTAACCCATGGATGGGTAGCCTCCTAATCCAATGTAGACCGACCATTACCCAATGTAATACTTCCATAAGTTACTCTATTATCCTAATATATTGTACCCATAAAACTAACTAAGGGGATGTGTGCAACATGTCGGCATCTCCATCAACCCATATACATCAATATATCATATCCCAAGGTACATAGCATTCCTTCCCTCCTTGACATGTTTTATCCCCAAAACAAAGGAAGAAACCAAATAATGAGTGTGCTTCAAATCATTGCACACTTGTCTCCAATCTCAATCATCTAGCCATCTGTATGTGATCTTGGCAGGTGATAGCTCTCCAAGCTTGTTTCCAAATTTTATTGTGCTCCTCTGATTCCAACCATGACCATAATAGGTATTTTTCCATGCATAGTCATAGTGTTTTCCCCATTCATTCCATGTGCCATAGTATTTTTTTTTTGGATTCCATGTATATCCATAATGATTGGAAATTTTATTTCCTATATAGATAAAATGATTGTTGTTATGACACTTCCTCACCTGGTTCCATGATTGTTTCCTCTCATGATGATGTGGGTGTCTATATACCTCAACCTTTTCCAATACTTTGACCTTATCCACCTTTGATTCTACCTCTTCTACCTTTTCCTTCTTTGTCTCTTGAGTAGATGAATTGTTCATTTGTAGTGTGTCTTTATCTATATCATCTGAATCTTTATCACCTATTTCAATCTCATCCTCATGATCTACCTGGATTGTTATTGGTGCCTTTTTCACTATAATATCTTGTAAAGTGATCTTCTTTTTCCTATACCAAAACTTCATGAACTTTTTCTGAATATTAATATTCATTGTTCCCAAAGTCTCTAACCATGGATATCCAAGAACTATATCCACATCATCCATATCCAAAGTATAAAAATCTAAATGCAAAACATATTTTTCCATAATGAGCTTCAGATATTCAAACATTGACATATTCTTACCATCTACTTGAACCTCCTTGACATTCTTTGCTTGAACATATAGATGTTTGGCCACATTCATGTTAATAAAGTTATACTTCTTGGTAGGGTTTATGGACACAACCACCTTCTTCTTTTTAGTGCATCCATGAAATTGAAAAATTGACTCGGATTTTTTTGGAGCCAATTTATTTAAACCCTTATCATCTAATTCTTCTTCTTCTTCTTCTTCTTCTTCTTCTTCTTCACTTGCTCCTCCTTCTATTGCTTCATATAATTCTTTTTCTTCTTGTTCTTCTGATGATTATTCTATTTCTTCTTCTTCTTTTTTTGCTTCTTGTTTTATATCCCAATGATTTAAAAATATTTGTTCCATTTCTTGCCATGAAGAAAATCTTTCTGTACAGCTCAACTGATCAAACCAATCTAGTGCAGGCCCAGACAAAAAAGGAGTTAATCATCTTTGCCCAAAATTTTTTATAAAATGATTCTCCAAAAGGATCCACCATTCTTTATCATCAATATCATATTCTCCTGAAAATATTTGCAACTCCATTATCCACAAAAAAATTAAGGTTCATGAAACCCTAAAATGTCAAAACTGATCCATAAAATCGCAAAAAATCACTCAAAACAGCTCCAAAAATTCTGAAATTTTGACTAAACTTCTCTTAAATCTGCTTACATCTCCAAGAAAATTTTTGAATAAAAATTCCCTATATTTCGGAAGATATAGTGAAATTATTATAAACCTTAAAATAGAAATAACTCTCACAAAACAAATCACAAAATTCTGAAATTTTTACTACGCTTCTCCTATACTTTCTTACATCTCTAGTAAAAATTTCGAATAACAATTCCCTATATTTCATAATATATAGTAAAATTAGGGTTTTGGTCGACACAAATTGCCCAAATCAAATCTCTAATACCACTTGTAATGATCTTGATATTCAATATATGCAAAAATACCCTTAAGTTAGGGAAACACCATATAATACTCCTTTAGGAAGGAATAACTCCACAATGTCTCTTCGAGGGGACAACCTCCAATATCCTCTTACAATAGAATACTCAATGCTTACTTGATATCTTTCCCATGATAATCATCTCCTATATATATACATCTATCTAACCCATGGATGGGTAACCTCCTAATCCAATGTAGGCTGACCATTACCCAATGTACTACTTCCATAAGTTACTCTATTATCTTAATATAGTATACCCATATAACAAAGGGGATGTGTGCCACATGTCAGCATCTCCATCAACCCATACACATCAATATATCATATCCCTAGGTACATAGCATTCCTTCCCTCCTTTACATGTTTCATCCCTGAAACAAAGGAAGAAACCAAATAATGAGTGTGCTTCAAATCATTGCACACTTGTCTCCAATATCAATCATCTAGCCATCCATATGTGATCTTGGTAGGTGATAGCTCTCCAAGCTTGTTTCCAAATTTTATTGTGCTCCTTTGATTTTGTTCATGATCATAATTTTATTGGTTTGGTGTCCAAGCATAATTATTCCTCTCTTTATTCCATGTACCATATTCCGCTGCGCTACTCTAATTCCATCTAATAAAAATTCATTCCCAAATCGAAGCTCTGATACCACTTGTAATGATCTTGATATTCAATATATGCAAAAATACCCTTAAGGTAGTGAAACACCATATAATACTCCTTTAAGAAGGAATAACTACACAATGTATCTTCGAGGGGACAACCTCCAATATCCTCTTATAATAGAAGACTCAATGCTTACTTGATTTCCTTACCATGATAATCATCTCCTATATATATATACATCTATCTAACCCATGGATGGGTAACCTCCTAATCCAATGTAGGCTGACCATTACCCAATGTACTACTTCCATAAGTTACTCTATTATCCTAATATAGTGTACCCATATAATAAAGGGGATGTGTGCCACATGTCGGCATATCCATCAACCCATATACATCAATATATCATATCCCTAGGTACATAGCATGTGATAAGGAATCCATGTGACAAGTGATAATTTTAAGGAAATCTAATGTATATTTTTTAAGATAGAATTTGAAAGAAACTTAATGATTCTTCTGAGGTTGATGTTAAGATTTAGGTCAAGGTGAGCATGATTGAGTACTACTCCTTGAATACAAGGTGTCTTGAGAAGTCTAGTCATAACAAGCATAGTCATATCATGAGCATGTGCATGATGAGTATGAAGTGGAATATGTAGAGGTATGATATTGTCTAATGAGAATGAAAGTAATGTGATCAAGGTGTAGAAACATCAAGGGGTTTTTTGAGGTCAAGCTTCAAGTGCTTGGGAAGTCTAGTCATAACACTGGTCATTGCATGAAGAGACCTTGTAAGAAGTTATGATCTTGGTGGCCTAGTGATATGGATGAATAGAGGCATAATATGATATATGAGGTTGTGGTATTATTCAAATGAAACATTGGATCACTCATGATAGTCTCAAGGTAAGCCTATAAGGGTAAAACCTATAGACCTAGCATGTAACTAGAATAGTTCTAAACCCTCCCTAACCTTATAAGGTGTCATGAGGTATTATCAAGGCATATGAAGAATTTATGATAGTTTATTTACCATGTTATGGGGTTTTATGACATGTATATGAGGTGTTGACATATTGGATAGTGGCTAGAAGGTTAGTTTCAAGGCTTAATGTGACGTACAGGTCAAGGCCTAGAGATCAAAAAAAGAGAGATGGTGGCCAAATGGAGTATAGAGATTAATTACAAGGGAAATTATGAAAAAATAAGTTTTTAAATAGGTATTTAATATTGTTTCAAGTATTTTTACCTAGTTTTAGGTCAAAATTTGAAGTAAAAGTAATGAAAGAGTGTTTTGAGGTCTTTCCTATGCACATAATGAAGGGTTCTCAACTCAAGAAGAACATTCAAGTGTTCATTGGCATGTGTAACCTCTACATTAGAACATAAGACATTCATGGTAGGAAGGTTTATATCTCAAATCTCTTGACATAGGTTTTATGAATAAGGGGCTAAGCTTTATGAATGATCATTAAGACTAGAAGAAGGTTTAAACCCTCAAAGAACCCTAATAATGACCCGATATAAAATAAGTTATTATTAAATGCTTATAATGGATATTTATGGATAGTTACATGATTAGAGGTTGTATTAAACTCTCCTAGTCACCTCCAGGTGTGATTGGTTTGTCAGGTGAGTAAGTTGACCCTACAGGAAAGGGCTTGTTTATTAGAGATTTGATGTAGAAATCAGAGTTGACTGAGTCAAAAATTTTAAATGGATGAAAGTTGAAGATTGAGACTTTTATTTACTATCTATTTGGGATTTTAGTGGGTTATATCCCTAAGGTATGCTAAACTCATCATATAAGTTGACCTATTGCTAAAAGACCTAATGGTGAAAATAGTGAAAAAACTAGGTAGAAGTGAGAAAGTGATTAGGGATGAATCCATATGCATGGATAAGTTCTTAAAGATTTTTAATAAATTTTCATGGTGGGAATAAGTTTTTTAAGTTGGTAGATATGATGTAAGTGTTGCTTATAACATGACCTATCTAGTGTTGATGAGACAATGAAGGCGTAAGGTTGTGAGATTAGTCTAGAAGACCAATATTTCAATATGAACATGTTATATATCTATATAATAATGGTATAATTATCACATAGGATAATACACATGCATCAATAATATTTTAAATTTGTCTTAAAGGTGTTGTAGGTTAAAATCACCATGACTAGTCTTCAAGACAAACTGGCAATTCTTGGCAAGCAAGTAGTAACAGTGAGTTTTATGCTCTATGTCATGAATTGATCTACCTAAGGCACATAATGTTTTTTTTTTTTTTTTTTGAAATGAGTGAAATATCCATTATTTTTATGTTATTTTAATTAAGTGAAAGTTTTTGAAATGGTGGAGCCAAAATGGGTTGATTGGTTTAGGTTTTATTGTGTGTACTAAAGGTAAAAAAGGGTTTATAAGACCAATATTTAACATTAGATCTTATGATATTTGTAATTGTTAATGATATATATATGTATAATAATATATATAAGGTGTTATTTTTCATGGGAAGTGTTCTTTCAGGTGTTGTAGATCAATTTATCCATGATTGTGTTTTGAGGTTACTTGCAAAATAGGATTTATGTACTTTTGCCCTAAGATGTGAAGTCTAAATCATATGATGATGTCCCTAAATTCATATATATTTTTTATATGTGATTTTTTTACATTAAGTTTCAGAAAAATTATTTTTATACTTTACTTATTTAAAATAGTCTTTTTGAGTATGCACATGCCTAATATGAATAGTACTAATTATGTTCTCCAAGTAGTACTTTGAGATAAAAAAGTGTTATGAAGCCTAGATGAGATGAGAAAGGATATATTTGAGTGTTTCATGATATTTTTCTACCATGTTTTGAGTTTTAAATTGTTCCAAATAAGACAAAGTGTCATGTATCCTAAGTATACCTAATGGGATTAGGTCTTCTTGAGACCTAAAAATGAGATAAGGCCTAATTGAGCTAGGTCAAACCTAAAGGGACTCAAAGAATGTTTGATAAATGTCTATGATATATCCTAGGATCTATTTATTAGCTGAAATAAGAAGGTAATTGTGTTTTTTTGACTAAGAAGAATATGAATAAGAGACTTGTTTTAATACTAGGCAGTTTTAGGCCTATGGTGTGTGAAGAGTGTATGCGAATGAAATAGAACATTGGTAAGTATAAGAAGGCCTTCTAGACAATATTTGGTGTGTATAGGATATATTATGAAGTATTTATAGAGTTTATGTATATGATAATCAAGTTCATTTGACTTAATCAAGTAAATAAGAGGGCTAGTTGAGTAAAGAAGGCTAGAAGGCAATTTTAGAGGGTTAAAAGGGTGAAGAGATAAATAAGTTGTCATCATAAATTGATTGAGAAATAGTTCATCCTAATGGTGATCAAATATTTTATGTAGTTGAGTTTGTTTTAAGTCATCTAGGGGGTTGGTGCCTCCTTGCAAGTGGATGCTTGTTAAAGCCTACTTGAGTTGGTGCTTAGCTAGTTGGGGTTAGTACTCTATGCAAAGTGGGTGATTCAAAAAATTTGATGTTTTTATTATAGGAATATAGTTAGTTTAAAAATATCAGTGTAATTTCTTACCCTTGAGGGTTTCCCACATATATGGTGTCTTGACTTGTGTAATCTCGTTCCATGCATGTATAGTTGATTATTTTTGCATTGCTTATTCTATATGTTTATGATTTCTTAAATGGAATCGATAATAGTGTTTTGAAGATTGATTCACCATATCCCCCTACCTCACAGTAATTTATATTTCAACATCAAACTATAATATGCATGATATATATCATGGCAACATCTAGATAGTACAATTATAAGCTAAAAAGGGGATTAAGCACACACATAAGATCACTCAAAATTAAATCAAAAGACAATGTTCCAAGGATACCTCAAACATGTGGCATGTTCAAATGTCACACAATCTAAGGGACATAAATTAGTCAATTGTTGACAAATCAAATAATGACATATTCAATTGTCTGTTTAACAAGTAATGACTTATACAAATGCCAAACTAAAAAAACAAAGGCATGGGGGATGAAAACAATGGATCATATCCAAATAATCAAAAAATAAGATAATGCACTAAATGAAGATCATAAACAAAAAACATAAACAACTGACATAGACATAGCATTCTTTCCCTTGGATATATGTGTTATAAAAAAAGTCAAGTACATAACATATCAAGTACATTGTTTAAGCTATAATCATGAATGATTTCATGTGTAATTACATACACTCAGTCAAGATAATGTAAATTTATCATAGAAACATATAACCTATGTGTATGTCAATATCAAAGAATCAAATGTTCCCAATGTCTATATGACATGAGTAGAAGGAAGGCCCATCATCTATGTAAGAATAGATCATGTATTTGTGTATACATGTATGGAATAAAATGATGTGCGAAATATGTGTATATATAAATTATTGATATGGCATATACCAACATGGAACAAACAACATATATTCCAAGGAGCCAATATGAATATTTATATGGTGAATAATTTTGGATTTTTGAATTTTTTTAAATTAATTTTGGGTATTTTTAGAATATTTGGAGATTGTATAAGTTGTAAAATGATCTCAAGAGGATGATGAGAATCTTTGAGGAATGGTAAATGAATAAAATTTCTAGAAGTAACTATATCATATGTGTACATAGTATAATCAATAAGTGTATCATGCTCTTTTGGTAAGTTCTTACTTGTTTTCTCTACTAGAGAGTTATTTTCCTTTGTTGATTGTAACCATGATTTTTGAGTTTGGCATTGTATTTTGTCAAAAATGGACTAATATGAAATACAAATAAATATTATTTTGATCCAAATGTGACATTACATAGGATATATCTAACACACAAATCAAATGCAATAGCTTTATTCATGTGGTCCATGCTATATCCTAGAGACAAAATTGTTTTGAGGTAAATATATTGAATTCACATGTTGGGTCAATTATGATATTTTGAAATTTATTACCATCTATTCAAGGTTAACTTATTTTATAGTTTGAGGAATGATTGTTAATTGTTTCATATGAAGGCACATGTTTTAGATTATCCTTTACACCCATTTCTCGTTCTTCATGGAATTGTTCTTGTTGTGCACCATTTTCATGTGTAGGTTATTGCTCTTTTGTATTAACATTGTGAATGGAAAATTTTAATGATTTTCATTATTTTATAAAATATATTCCAAGCCTTGGCACTCATTCTGATGTAAATATAATGAGTTGTGCATTTGGAATGTTTCTCAATCCTTGACCATGATAACCAAAGTTTTATAAATATTGCTTTCCAAAACCATACTATTTTGAATGTTGAGTATCATTACTAAAAGGTAAATTTTTATCATTTTATTGATTTTATTTTTCTTTTTGAACCTTTTCTTCCTCTATGTTTCATATTGGCAACTACTTTTCCTCCGATTTTTTCTTTAGTCACCACATTTTTTTTGTTCTTTTATTTTAGCAGAGGTACTCACAATGAGCGTTATTTTATTGAGTGGTGTATCAATCATAATATCTAAACTATATTTAAGGACTTGTATTTTTTTTAATGTAAAATAAAAATCTATATGATGCCTATACAGTCTATGACATGCATAGTAGTATTTGGATCAACTTATAAGATGTAGAGGTGGTAGTTAGATCACATTGTTTCTAAGAACTTACCTTATGATTTCACTTAGAATCTTAGTAACCTTTTGGTAACAATTTAAATGACTTATTATATATGTATTTTGATGCACCTTTACATTTGGATATGAAACTTTGTTTGGAATAACGTTACTATATTTGAAGATGTAAGCACATGGTTAAAACTAACATATTTTTGAATTTGTATATGTGTAATCTATTTTTTAAATTATTTTATTAAATTTCTCATACTATTTATTTCATATTTTAAAGCCTCACAAGCATAAACCCTAGTTGATTTGGATTAAGTATGCATACATATATTATCTACCTTACCCATTGAATGAGTGATAACATGGACATAGTTAGAGGGATGATATCTATCACCTCCTTAGCTTTAAGGGGAGGACGTTAAATATTACTTTAAAAATATTGGTAAAGATAAGTTTGAGTGCTAACTTTATTAAAACCATTCCCTTGTTTTGTGGTTTTGAGATTTATAATAATGTAGGCAAGATAACAAGCAATGACTATAGTTAGTTATTGGAAGAGAAAGTTCTAAACATACATATCCATATTTAGCATGTTTTTTTTTAATAAAAAAGGTATGGTTATTTGAATTTGGATATTTTAAAATAAAAAATTATAATGCAATAAAATAGGAAATCATGAAACCCTAGGTCAACTAGGCTTTAGAGACCAAAGATTGGGTTGACCATAATGTGCAAAATGAAGAGAAAGTAATATAAAGTGATTAGAAATAAATAATGGAATCTAAAACATTTTTTTAATTAAAAAAAAAGGAAATGAGACAAACCTAAAAAATAGGGTAACAAAATATATAGTACTACCTATAGGTCTAAATATATTAAAAATGGTAAAATGCTAAATTAAAAAAATTAGTATAATAGTTTGAAAAAATAGGCTTTTCCATATCAATGGAGTCATGAAAAACCAATGAGTAATTTAAACATTGATCTATTATGAATAAAAAGTAGGCCAAAAAATGTGGAATAATTCACAAACAAAACCCTCAAATATTGCCAATAAAGAATCATAAATTGTGATAAAACATGAGTTAATTTCTAAGATATGAGAGAAGTTTTTGAATAGAATATTATTTTTGATGAAAAAAACAAATTAATTATAAAATAATCACACAGTTCACCTTGTATGCTAATATTTAATAAAAATAGAAAATTATAAAAAGTGAAAAATCCATACAAAATTTGGGTGAAAAAATAACTTTTTGCGTATACAAACATGAGTAAAAAATAGCACTATAGAATTTCAAAATGGATTTGTTTGGAATATTAAATATATCAATCAAAGAAGAAGAATTTACAAGCATCTAAGCAGGAAACCCTTGTGACTAGATGAGTATATAACCCCAGGGTAACATTTCATATATGAAAATCCTCATAAAAAGTTGAAACCCTAAGAGGTTGGAAACAGTAGATTAGGTTATGTTTGAAAAGGAATACTTGGAGGTCATGTTCACCATATGTTTAACCTTAAATTGATATGGGTCAATATAACATAGGGTTAATAATATATAGATGAATAAGCACAAGGGTAACAAATAGATATTATTAGGCCAATTAATTGTAAACTTAAATATAAAATATTATGAATTTAAATATTGAGAGATGCTAGAAATAATATGTATAACTAGTGACTAATATTGTAATAAATAGAAATCTAGAGTACTTAGCTCGTTTACTATGTGCATGTAGATTTTATGTGGAATAGGATGGACATAGACAAGATATGGATTCTAGATTAGTTTTCAAATTTTAAAAATTTGACCTTTGTGGCCTCAAACTCTTGCATCAAGCTTTGATGATTACGTCACTGATTCTCACATGGACACATGATTCGAATACATAAAACTTACATGATCTAGATGTGACTGCCTAGAATATTATGGGTTCTATGTCACCTTTGCTTTGGAGCATTCAAATCTGGATCATGTGTTGTCACTCTTGTCAAATCAACAAAACCTTAGCTCTTCACCTTCATAGTGACCTATAAGAAAATAGGTTAGTGGGTTCACAGTGTCAAGCTAACACAAAAAACCCTTATGTCAGTGAGTGTTGCCTACATAGCCACTACGCTAAAGAGGGCCTCATACATATGTAGTTTTCCCTAATGTGTTCGATTTTGTGTGCACAATTGTGTAATATGTGTAAATTAATTATAGAATTGACTTAGCTTTTAACTTGAAAAATATAAATCTTGTGTTGTTCCTTCAATACATCAGACCTATATATGGGTTGTCCTTATGACTCACATTGAATTATGAAATAATAGGTCAACTTTGATTACTTCAATACTTGATTGAATGCTTTTGGTAAGTTCCTTGTGAGTGGTATGATTTTTCATGGTGAAAAATGAATGACGATTGATCATGCATATATACCAATCATATTGGGAAATGTCTCACATTAAATCACTTAGGTCAACCATAGGGATACATTAAAATTGCAAATTTGATGACTTTATGGCACTAAACACCTATGTTGGCACCAGACACATGCAATGATGTAAGCATTTGATTTTGATGCAAGTGTCCAAGAAGTTGGATAATAAGTAGATGCCCATAACTTGAACAAATAGAGGATAAGTAGGTTTATAGAATTTTGTGAAATAATAGAAGACATGGTCATTAGAATAACATATGGTTAGATTAAGAGATAATGAATAATTTGGAAGAGATAACGGATGTTAGACTTTTGGTAATAGGGAAGTCTACGAACTGAAGTGTACATCCATGTGGATTAATTGCCAAGTACACAAGATTGAGGTGTTATATAATTCTGATTTGGTGTCTACATGATGTAGTTGTCGAGTTGAAATCTCGAATTCCCATATTACACCTCCCCAAATTCACAAATTCAATAACTTTATAGCTATCTAACCAACATCCATATTTAGTTTCCCTAATATCTTTTCATATCCTAAAAAAGTGGATTCCTTAAAAAATCAATTCTTTCAAAAATTTCATCACACTCGTTTATTTTTGCACTTGACACATTAGAAAATGAAAATAAAATATTTGTGCATCGAGTCTTCATTGTCTTCGGTTGTCATCTATGTCATTGACTATTGTTAATCAATTGCTAATAATATAGGCAACCACCACTGCCACTGGAAGCTATCCTCAATTTTAGTGAGTTTCGTGCAGACGTTGGTGCCATTGTTGTAATGTGCGTCGCTTGAGTTAGTGACCGACTTGAGGTTGCTACTGGGCCTCCCACTTTGATTGTCCCCCGCCTCTAATCAAATGTTGTTCATTCAATGGATTTGATCATGAAGCTCATTTGTCTGTAATTTTGGATAACAACCCCTCTTACAAAACTGATACATTCGACACAAAAATGTTGGATTCTCCCAAAAGTACATCTATTTATAGAAATAATTATTTAATATTTTTAATACTTTTGATAAAATAAATACTTTATTAACACCGACTATAATAAATTTAAATAATGAAAACCTTAAATAATTTTTTTTTTTCCAGAACCTAACCACTAATAATATGACATCCCATCGATTAAAAGGATAAAGTAAAAGGTTTTGAAACTAAAGATTATAACATTAAAACTATTTAAATGACTAAATTCACCTAATTAAACAAGATGACAATGACAAACTATGCCGAATGTACAGAACATCAAACTTGATACCAACGCAAATTCTTATATTGCAAGACTTATTAGACACATATCAATGGCTATCTATTCATAGTTTCTATTACGCCTTGTCAATAGCGGTTATCTCTGTCTCGCTGGCCGTCATTGTATTTCAATTCACAGATTACGATTTTCATCATCTACATGGCCTTGGCTTGCCGTTACGAACAATCCTCACTCAGGGTTAGGGATATTGAACCACCAAATCATCGTTCAATCATTTACCTCAACGTTGCAGGTTTGGGCTCGACGTTACTCCAACTTGTTTAACTCTTCCAAAATTAATTAGATTGTATATAATTGGCTGATAGAAAGGAAATACAGTCAGAGAAGCAGATATATAAGCCCAGCATATAAAATAATACGCTTTGAGCCTGCGAAATCACGATCTGATATTTTAGAATACAGATGGCGGAATGACGTTGATATTCATCAGATGAGGTGCACTGATGATTTGCTTATCAAGCGAATGAACTGCCGGAAAGCAAACCTGAAATGCCCTTAGCCCTGATCACAAGTGCTACGTCGAAGACACGCAACTTTGTTTGATGCCAATTCTCCACCACCTGCAGATATGACGTGTCATAAATGTGAATGAATGAAATATCGTACTGTATAGGTAGACGTCCGTCTAAAACCTCATACAGGGACGTCAACATCTCTAAAACAAGATGTGTTGAGATATATCAAACGCTCAGATCCGTAGGGAAGATGGATGAATAGATAACACTGCTGTCAAGAACATGGGTGGATGCAAATAAGAATACAAACTAATATAAAAAGAATAAATAGAGGGAATAAACCAGCATCCTGCAGCCATAGATCAAGGCAACATACATACCTGAGCTGCCCCCAATTAATTTTTTTTTTTTTTTCCATTATACAACAAGATAAATGATCTGATATCAAATTAAAATTTTGGATCAGTTTAACACTAATAACAATCAGACTTCAATATTAAATCAATAACGGACCTTATATAATTATATAGCTTATTGAACTCCACGAGAAAAAAAAATAAAAAAAAAAGAGGAGTCAGAGCTTATCATGTATTCCCTCGGACCTCAATATCCTAAATTATTCTGCACAAAACATATTATCTATGTAAACTCATTGTTCGCACAAAAACATAATTCTTATTTCTCATAAACATGCCTACATGGAAAATTAATTCCCCCGCCCCCAACACAAATAATACATAAAATCATAGAGATTTTGATTGGTAATTAATATCAAATCATTGCCAAATATACTTACAATCCCATACATATGTTACATTTCCATATAGGCATAAAACAGAATGTTGAAAGACTTATCTTAATCAGTAAACATCCTCCCTCTCTTCAGCGTTCTCTAAAGAGAAGAATATCTATCAGATGTATATTTCTTTAGGATTTATTATTGTATAGTTATTTTAGGTTTAATGTTTCTTTTGTAGTTCAATCTATTTATATTTTAAAAAGTCGTGTTTATTGAAAAAATATGATTTTTATTTTATTTTTTGATATACAGGGGAATGTGTAACGTTTTTTTATTTTTTCTGTCAGAAGGTTTCGAATCTTTAGCGTTGCCATTATCACCCCTGCGTTTCCTCAAAGAACACAGTCTGGAGTGAGGGAGACCTCTAGAGGGTCAGGTTTGGAACTATCATTATCAAGATGGCAAGCACTCAACAGAGTCAAAGTAGTCTACTCTCTCCACCCCAACAAACCTTGCCTTTAAAGTTTTGACCCTGGATCTCCTCTTGATAAACACCCAAAACATACCAATCCATCCAACCCTCTTGATTTTTATTTGTATAATAATAATAATAATAATAATAATAATAATAATAATAATAATAATAATAATAATAATAATAATAATAATAATAATAATAATAATAATAAACAACGTACACTTACTACATACATATGATCAAAGTAAATTTTTATTGCATACTCAAAAAGGTCAACGAAATATTGTTCATACAAATAAATGTTAAATAGAAAATCAACAAAATTCAATATCCTAACCTGAAAAATATAAATATTTGGAACTTGTACACATCGAGTCTCACATATATAAACAAGATAAAAATTCATTAAAAATATTTGTTTAAATATATTTAAACATTTTAATTAACAAAAATAAATAATTATAATATTATATCTAAACATTGATATTAACAAGATAAATGGTTATAACATAATAACTAAATTAAAATTAAAATTTCTCCAACCGCTTCTCACTTACCGATTTCCTCATAACCGCATCCCATAGGCTAGGCGACTTAACACCATAATTAGAGTGCAGAAAATCAATCTCCTCCTCATAGATTTTATTTCAAATATCCCAATATTCAGTAGAATATTCTAGTCTAAGCATCAAGTATAGGTGGAGCATCCCCATGTACAATCTCACGAGCATAGGTATAAACAAATGTCTTTTATGCTGAAAAAGAGTGTAACTAAGTGAAATAACAAACTAAGTGAAATATTAAAGGTTCACCGTTTGGTTAAAAGTAACATTTTATAATTTAAAAAATGGATCTTTGTGTCAATGTATGCACCAATCCATTATCCTAAATTTTATTTCATTTCTCTAATTATCTCTCATATTATATTTTAAGTTATGTTCCTACTTAATTTTATATATAATTTAATCACAATTTCTATGTATTTAGGAGTTTTCTTTTTCATTATTTCAGATTTATAAGTAACATGTATCAATTACTTCGAAGACATATATATTCACACATGTGTGTCTACATGAATGTGTGTATTTATATATAATACTTATTAAAAATAATTAAATAATATTTTATATAATAGCCAAATAAGTGTCAAAATTAAGATAGAAACTTTTATGTATCAATTAAATAAACTATTATTAATTTTTGTGAGACTTTTCTAGATATGCATGCTTAAGTCATATCAAGATGACCTCCATGAATAGTCATCAACATATTGACATTTATTGCCTCCTATAATTTTTGTAATAATCACATGCAAAAAAGACCTACTTAGTGCACAAACACTATAAGATTTTTTTAGCAAAGGGAAGGAATTATGAATTTAATTAATCACATTCAGATTGTCATCCTTTCTCTGTTAGAAAATAATTTAGAGAGTGTAATTCCATAAAAGTCAAACTTTTCACAATTTTATTAACAAGAAGGGATGCAACCAATTATAACCCAATCATGTATTTCTATTAAATAGTTGAAGACTTTCACGATACATTTTAATTTTGTTTTGTATTTATGTAGACAAACATATTTTTTATTAAACACTTGGTAATATGTAAGTTAAAAAAATATCCAACATACTTGAGAGATGCACACATACATGGGTCTTATTCTTCATTCCTAACAACCATCCACTCGTATACGGTTGTGGCCTTTTGTTTTACCTATTATCCCAATTTTATAATTGTCACATAGTGCACAAATAGGGTTTTGAAGCAAGGAAAAAAATAACAGACTGATTCCTACAAGATAAAATACATATGTATGCACAAGATCCCTTCAAAGATACAAGAACCATTGGTGACAATACAAAAAATCAAGGAAAATAAACTTCATAGTTCCCCACTCCAATAGATAGTACCACAATGTGTAGGGATTTTGGAATTAAAGTGCTTTCAAACCTTGCCCGAACACTATGTTTCCATATTAAAGCATTCAAAAGATATTTAAAATATTGTGTGATGATTGTTCTCTTTCACAGACCTCCATATAAATTTAAAATGTCTAAGTACTACATTCTTTTATTACTTTCCATAAATAATAAGTTGATACATTTTAATAGTTACACTTAGATTTGTCTAGCTATTGGAAATTTTACATAAAATGAAAATCCTTTTTTTTTAATAATTTTATTGAGGTCACATAAATCCAAAAATAGATAAAACATATTGGTGAATTTTTACTTTTCCTCAGAATAAAAAAATACTAAATTCTTTAGGGATTCCTACTAGTTTCTAGAGTTTCATATTTTTAAATTTATTTTTTATTTTCAGACATAATTTCTTATTTTCCTTAATTTAAAAATTACACAGCCACAATGAAGATGCTTAGTGTTTATTATCTCATTGAATTTATAATAGTCACAATAACATGTTTCTTTTCTAAAATATTTCACAATCATATATTGAATAAAATCAAATATAGCACAAATAAAATTAAAATTAATGATTAAAAATATTTTATCTACCTTATTAATTCATATTGATTAAATACATATTTTTGAATCCATCTCCTCACTAATAGACATTAAAAGGCATGAATGCCTCACTTAATTCTACCTTCTCCTAGACCTAAAGGTCATAATATCTTACATCCCCTTCCCTTTATTATCTATAGGCTTATATTAGGTCCCATAGTTCGCATTGTTGTAACTAGAAGAGGTAGGATGGGCCATAATGTGTGACATAATGGAGAAAGTCAAAATGAAGAGGTCTCTCTCTCTCGCTCTCCCTCTCTCTTCTTATGCATTTATCTATCACAAGATAAGGGTAAGGTTGAAAAAGAAACATGCTAAATATATAATGTACAAAAAACATTTAAACATTATATTAATGTGAAAATTTTCTTTCCTAACCTAAGTGTAGGGTATTACAATGCTAATTACTACTTCAACAATAGAATCTGAACTAGATTGGGTAGCTAAGATATCAATGATAATCTATACAAGAAATAAATCAAAGAAATCAAATATTAATTGGTTAAGTAAACATATAATAAAAGATAAACATAATATTTATTTACATACATAAACAAATCATAAATAATTAAACCTTTGTGTCAAAAACAAATGGTGAAGTAAATAATCCTTGCATAGCTAGTTGTGTACTAACAAAAGGTGGTGAAAAAACTAAATATGGCATTTACTCTAGCATGTTAGTGTCCTAAGTTCTAAAAAAAACACATATGACACATAATATGGTATTATAGTGTCCTTAGGAGTTGATGAAACTAAATATAGAAAATGTTTTTTTGTACTAGTGAGCAAAGATGTTGAAGTAACTATAGATGGAATATATTACTACATATTAGTGTGTTATACAAATTTATATCTAGTCTTTATAGGTGTAACTAGTAGATTTTAAGATGTAACACATGTATGTCTAAATTACACGTGTTCAAATACACTTCCTCCTACATGATGTGAAACCATTTTTAAGAATTGTAGGATGATTGTTAGTTATACCACCATGTGAAACACTAATATTAGGAGGGGCACTACTAGATGTGCCACCTCTGGTAGTTAGTAAATAAATAAGCATTGTATGCATCCCATGGTCAATAATAACCTATGTGATACTACCTAATAACTCAATAATGTCTATGAGTGCACTAATATGCATATTTTGTTGATATAAATATGTCTTGTTCTCCTTTTATTTCTCTATTATCTATTTTGATGGGTTTAGTGGTGACTAACATTAGGTATATCCAATGAGGACCCACCTCACATAATTTTGGAGGCCTTCATGTCATAATAATTAGGGATTTATTATATAAAAAACTCACAGTAAAGTTTTCTCAAAAAATATAATGTAATTGACTTAACTATTTTGGGAATTATGGAATGTGAAACCCTAAGTAGATAAAAGAACTGATTAATTATAGATATATCAATATCCAGTTATTTTTAAAATATTGATGTATTTGTTTATACTATAAATAACAATGAATTATAAGAGATGTACTTATATAAAAAAATTACCAAGATGGACAAGTGGTAGGCTAGAAATTGATACATGAACAATACAGGGTGATGTCAGTAAGAAATAGGTATTAGACTTATCTTCGAATAGTATCATGATCCCTTTAACAATAACGTACTATGTTATTGTCATTATATTCTACATTAATGACCCTGAGCAGATAAAATAATGAGTTTATGGGAAGATGTTTGACTTATTTTGAGAAGCTAGTGTTTGTATGACTAAGTCCTAAATTGCTATATTTGATATTTTTAAACTGATCTTGATGTGAAACCGTAAGCCTCCATGCTTGGTATGGTTTTTAAGAGCATAAGTAGGAACATAGTGGTGTTATTAGTGTAGGTTGGATGTTACCTCAACACTCCATGTGTTGAGAATTTAATACATACCAATAGCTTGAAAGTGGAACAAGTGTGATGTAGTTCTCCAAATCCAAGTGGTGGTGCAAGTGAAAGTGAATGCTAGTATTATTTCCTTTTTGATTGTTTTGAGTGCCTATTAATATTAGAAACTTGATTAATTTAATCTCTATGCTACTATGGATGGGTGTATGCATAAGTAGGGTAGAATATGAATCAATAACTTTGATTTATAGAACTATTTCTAGGTTTATTCATAATAATTGCATCTACTTTCTATATAGTGGATAAATGAGTGAGAATGGTCTTTGTATAGTGTGATGGTGCTTTTCGATACATGAAATGGGTTTAAACTGACCCTAAAATGCACAAGTAAATAGAAAGATGTTCATTAGGGGTAAAAAAGGTTGAGGGTCAAATGATGTTGCTTCTTTGATAATAACATAGTGTGTTATAGACCTAAGGGCCATGTTATTTTCAATGTGGCTGGAACAGGTGAAAAAGGACCTTGGATGCTTAGGAGATAGACTATTATGCCATTTGATATATATGGGCATGGGTTCAGTGAACATTTAAGATATAAAAAGATCAAAAGAGCCCCTAAGATAGTTCTAGGGATAAGCTAAGGATAGGGTGGTCTCATTTGACACTCATTGCATTAAATGACATTTAAAATAACTAAATTTCCCATCCCCTCTTTATTCTATAAATGTAACAAAGTCCCCCTTTCTAATAGTGCACTATGTTATAGACCATTGTACTTTACTATTGACCAGATGTGTTATTTCTAATGGAAATTGAGACTTATTTATATGTGATTATGATTCACTATATTTTCCTAATTCTAAGCTCTAAAATATGTTTTTTCATCCTAGGAATTGAGTTCTACGTGCACTAGGATGGCTTTATCTCTCTAACAAACCCATGTGAATGCCCCTTCTTTTGAGTGTCATTGTTAAACCTATACAATAACTATCCTAAAAAAAAAATCTATGCATCATGTGTGTTAGACTAAAAGCATATCATATTTGTGTGATAAACTAATATAATTTATATACATGACATCGAAACACAAACAAATTTGAGCATAAGTTGGTAATACATGATGTATATTAGATATAACATTCACAAGGTTTACAAAATAGATATAACAATGTAAACATGTATATGAATAATAAATCTAAATAGAATCTATGTAAACTACCTAGGGGTATCATGCATGATGTGTATCAAGGCACCTAAGGAGAAACGGGACATATATGATGTCAAATGTCTACATATACATTCAAGAAGAAAACACAAGGACATGGGCATATATCCAAAGTATACACAAAATGATGGGAATTATTTTAGATCCATAGAATAATGACATATTGAAATGCCTTTGTGTAGGTCTAAAAGTTAAGAGACACAATTAAATCTAAACTAGTAAAGCAAGTACTAAAAGTGTGTATAAGCATGTGGTATGAAGACAAATAATAGAAAGGATGTAGATAATATAAGTTTATAGTAGTAGCAGTCAGGAAAAAATTAGTGTAATATAGATGATCAATATCAAGATATAATCAATGTTAAATCTATGATATGGAGTATAGAAAGATATAACCTAGAAATTGGAAGCTATGTGTATGATGACCCCAATGCGGTTAATATGTAAATATTTAATCGATGTATATGAGTATGTTACCCTAATGGGTAAATAATAAAAAACTTATATCTATGTAGAAGAACATAGTCATGTAGTAATCTATGAACACTTTAAAATAAGAAGTGAATCATGTATGTATGATAAAACTGATTATACTAGCATAGATAGCATGTGATGTACCTATAAAATAGAAGGAATGTAAACTTGGAAATAAATACTATATGAAATTTGTATTTTCTAAAAAAATATTTGGATGTTTTTGTATTTTCAAACATATTACATGTTGTTTTTGCATTTTTTTAGTCTAAGCAATGTACAGCCAACATGAAAATGAAACTATGTAAAAGGAGAAAGATAAAGGAAACTATATACATGAAAAATATTAGAACATACTAACTAATGATAGTCATGAAAGGCTCATTATCAAGGTGACCTATATCAAGTAAATAAAGAATGAATACATATGGTGTGCAAGGAAGTATCTAAAATTTGGGAACCATATGTACTTTATAATCTATAGCTAAATTTGAATAAGAAGTAAAACCATGAATATAGGAAGTTGAATGAACTGGCCTATGAACTATGGGGCTTTTGGGGACACATATGGTGGAATAAGTTGTAGCTGACATGGATGCTCTTTGTGCAGTGTTGTGGGGCCTCAATAACATTGATTTGGGTATGAATGGTGTAGATAAATACCATATTAAATCCATAGTATATATTTGACATAGGGGTATCTCTAATAAAGGTCTTCATGGGAGATTATGTATATGTGGTAATGTTGTAGAAGTAGACCTCACCTATACTAGTGGATGAACTAATAACTAACTTGTGGTGATGAATGGAAGTGGTACTAGTGACTACTATGTATCTGGCTATGGAATAGGTAAAAGATACTCATATGAGAGGCTCCCAACTATAACAACTTGATTAATATGTATATTATTAAGACATATGTGTATGGTATAGGGGATGGATCTAAGGTGATGTATCTAAGGCATAACAAATAACATATCAAATGTGTTGGTACTACATACCACTATGAATATGGTGGCCACATGTGTGGGACCAACCTATAATGAAGGTATGAACTCCCCAATAGAGCTCTAGAGATGACCATTGAAGTGACAAATAAATATATTTGTTAGAGAAACATCTCGATCTAAATAACATAAGCGATATATAAGTTTAATAGTACCCATATCAATGTTTGATCTATTTTTGACCATCACATTTTGAATAGGATGATGACCAATGTAATCTCATACAAAGAGTGTCCATAAATATGATCCATAGTCAATGATATCCTATTATATGAAAGTGATACAATCCCTATCTATCACTATAGTATGATACACACCAATGATATTATGTAGAGGGTGTGTGTCCATTATATGAGTATGATAAGATGCTAGTGGTAGATGTGCCCAATAAATATAGTGAACACCTAAAGTTACTAATGTATCATTAGTCATATGGTTTGGAAATGGAACAAAAAATATATTCATTGTTTTTGTTTTATTTGGTTGTGCTTTATGTGTTTTTATAGGAATGATCACATCTATGATATTATCGTATATCAAATATTAGATCTTACATCATAAGTAGACGCATTTATTTATAGTTTGGCCAAGGGCCCTATGATAATGAAAAAATGCATTAGAATGATAAATATTTATAAGATTCCTAGTTTTATAATCCTATTTGATGGGAGGGAGAGTTATAACACTGCACTCCAAAAGTCATTGGAATACGTGAGCTCATAGTTCAGAAAAATTTATAAAAGGTCTCCTTAGAGGATCTGATAAAAATGGATGAGGAGCTACCTCCAATGTTGTGTTAATGTCTGTCTTTTTGTCATTCTTATTTTCATTGGTCCTCACCTTGTATGGGGGATTATTTGAACTCGTAATAGTGGAAACCAACCCAGTTCTATACTTTAACTTTCCCATGGAGAGAAGTTTGACTTATCATTCCTTTAGTGAATAGAATAAATTTGAAAATAATGGAAACATTTTGAATAATACAAATTCTTGTAATGTTGGTAATAATATTTGTTTAAATATGTTTTGGTTTTCTCTATCTTCCATGGGGCTAGTAATATTTTTTAATATAGTTTTATTTCACAAGACATATTCAACTATTGGCTCATTATATTTTTGTTTGAGTTGGGAAACTTGAGTGTTTGAAACTTTATCACTGATGTGAATTAAAAAGTGCGCTAAAAACATATTTTTAAGTGGATTAAATGTTGTAATTGACTGATTAGGGAGATCATAAAACCATTTTAATCCATAGTCCTCTAAACTATAGGGGAATAACTTAGTCAAGAGCCAATCATTGGATGTGTAGTACAAACATGTTGTGTGAAAAGTTTGAAGATGATGATAGAGGTCACCTTACCATCATAAAAAATAAGATTGTGTGATAAAAATCCTGATGGAAAAGAATTTGCTAATATATATATTGTATTAATGGCTTATGTAGGAGAACATGAGAGTCCAAGGCAAGAGAATATCTAGTAGTACTCTACTGAAGATGTAACATTTTAAAAAAATAGATAATTGATCTCTCACCTAAAAGATCATATACCCAAAGAGAAGGGATATGTGCTAGTCATAGGAGGTGTTTCCATCAGTGAGAGTTGGCTAGTTGTAGCAACATTTTATAGAATTTGAGTTCTCCCAATAGTATGTTTAACAATATTAAAATTTGTGGGGTTGGAGGATTGACCTATAGTGGACTTCAAGAGCACTTATTGAAAAATTATGATAAAGTCATATTTCATATCTGTATTTTTAGAAATGAGCTATTACAATTATTTATTATCGATCACATCAAATTAGTTATTTAATTATACCATTGTAGGTTGGGAAGTAGGAAAACTAAAATTTATATATTTTGAACCATTTAAGAAATTAAATACATGAAAGATTGAAAACATAAAATAATGAAATAGATATGAGTTTTTAAAATTAATTACTGAGCATAGAAAATAAAAGGATACAAACCCTAAAATCATCTAAGGCTAGGGTTTGGATGTTTTCAAAGTAAGTCAGGGCCACCAAATGATTTAACTATTTTAAGAATTATAGATTGTCAAACTGTAAGTAGATAGAAAAAGCGTAGTAATAAATAAGGTAATAAATATAGAAATATCAATAGCCACTGATTTGTATAATAATTGATTTGTTCATTTAGCCTATAAATAGAAATATATTACAAGAGATATATTTAGCTAAAAAAATTACTAAGATGAACAAGTGGTAGGATATAAATTGGTAAAAATAATAATGCAAGGTGTCGAAAATAGGAAACCTATATCAAATTCCTCTTAAGATAGTAGCATGGTCCCTTTGACAATAACTCATTGTGTTAGTGTCCTCCTATGTAACGTTAATTAATCTAATCAAATAAATAATAAGTTTATAGGAGGATGTTCCCCTTGTTTTTAGAAACCTATGTCTATATGACAGAGTATTGAATCATCATGTGTCTTATGGTTTTTACTTATCTTGATGTGAAACCGTAGGTCTCCATGCTTTTTAGGGTTTTGAGGAAGTCAAGAAGAAGTATATTAGTGTAAGGTACATTGTATGTAACCTTAACACCCCATGTGTTGAGGATTACCTACATACCAATACCTCAAAAGGGGATCAAACCTGATGTAGTTCTCGTAATCTAAGTTTTGGTGTAAGTGCAAGTGAATGCTAGTATAACTGATAGTTTTAATGTTTTAAGTGTGTATTAAGACCAAAAACTTGATTAATCTAACCTTTGGGCTGATATAGATGGGTATATGTAGAAGTATAGTGGAATACGGATCAATGACCTTGATTTACATAACTATTTCTCAGTTTGTTCATAAGAATTCAATATACCTTCCACCTAGTGGACAAATGAATTAGAGTGTTCTTTATATAGTGTTCTAATGATTGTCGAGACATGAAATGAGTTTATTCTGACCCTAAAGCGCTTAGGGGAATGGAATGTTTTCATTAAGGGTAAATAAGGCTAAGCATCAATAATGTTACCCTTCTGAAAATAATGTAGGTCATTATAAACCAAGGGGTCACACTATTTTCCAAGTGGTTGGAATTGGTGAAATAAGGTCTTGGATGCCTAGGATATTACATAATGTGGCTTTTTGTATATATAGGCATGAGTTGAGTGCACATATAATCTAGAAAAAATATCTAAAGAAGCCCTGAGATAGGTGTAAGGCTAAGCTATGGATAGGGTGGTCTAAAGTGACACTCATTATAGTAAATGACATTTTAGATTACTAAATTAATGTCAATGTTATTTCATGTAGGCTGATCATACACCTTAACCACCTATCCTAAAGTTTATTTTAATCTCCACATGAACACACTAATTAATAACAATCTGTTTTCAACTTATTGGTGGTATTTTAGTGCTTCCACAATTAAGAAACAAAGTAGAAACTTATTTTTTTGTTATCTTATATATTAATGTCCCCATATGATAATTTACATGAATAATACTCCTTTGACATGTTTTATTTATGAAATGTTGCATTAGGTATAAAAGTGACATATTCCACTTTGTTTAAAACAAACTTTAATGTATTGTTGAGTGAATTGCATGCACTATTAATTGAATAAGTTGATAAATTCCATGTAAAATATATGCAATACACATAAGTATAATATACAATGTAAAAAATAGTTAACTAAACATACACAAATAGATAAAATTATACACATGACACAAAGATTAACATGTGAAAACCTAAAAAATTAAAAAAACCTACAAATATGTTATTTCATTTATATGAGAAACTATCGATCCAATACAAAGCCTTCATCCTTCTCACTTATTATTTGATAAAACTTATTCACAAATCCTTTAAAATATTTTACCACACATAAATATCAATTCAATCAATGTTTGAATTTGTTTCACCAAGTGTGTCTGATGAAGTACAATAGAGGTAAAACCCTATCTATAATGTGGATGAAGAGAGTTTACCAATATAACTTGTAGATCCATACTTCCCTAAGAATCATTAAAAAGTAATCTGGTAAGTAATAAATAATTTTATTTTATTATTTATTTACACAAGGTTTTGACCTAGTATTATTAAGTAATAAATTCTTATTATCTAATTACTCACCAAAGGAAACTAAGGGTCTCTAATAGCCCAGTTAGATATTAAATTCTATAACACTTTCACTTAATGATAATTGTGGATACATGACATATCTATCTTAATAAAAGAATAATACTATGTAAAAAATTTAAGGATTTAAAAACCTTCATCATGGAAAAACATCATCTTTTGAATAAAAAAGAATTACAATCCATAAACTACTTAAATTATGTTTAGGCTAGCATGATCATGAGACTACATATCATAGTTTCTCATAAATAGTAATTTGATCATTATTGGAGCCTTTTATAACATAAAGACCTCCATTATAAAAATAGTTTTTATGTATTTAGCATAAAATTAAGACTTCCACATAACATTTACAAAAATTACATAATGTGATATATTATAATGAGTTTACAATGAGAAAAAGTGTAGAGAATAAGAACTAATACATGGTCGTTGGGAAGTGACATTTCTATGCACACTCTCCCTCAATGGTAAATTTGATAGGCCTAACATTACACAAGACTAATAAAACTTGGTATCACCAAGTGGTTTTATGAAAATATATACCAAGTATTCATCTTTAGGATAGAACTATTTATCAATATCACCATTGATGACTTTCACTTAGATAAAATGCACAAAAAATTCAATATATTTATTTATTTGATGTTTCTACAGATATAAAACTTTGGTTATCATTTAGAAGGGTGGTATTGTGATAAATATGCAAATTAAGTTCTCTTAACAACATTTGCATCCACATTGATTCTTTACCAACTTCCACAACACTGATATACTTTGATTTAATAAAAAAGATAGAGAGAATAAGTTGTTTTTTGTTGTTCCAAGTTATAACACCTACATCAAACTTAAACACATATTCAAAAGTATATTCAAAATTTATATTATCAATTTCATTGTCAACATCATAATAACCATATAATTTAGCATTATCAATGGAAGAAAAATGAATAGTTCCTTTGATATAACGAATTATAAGTTTAATTAATTTCTAATAATCTAAATATTGATCCTATATGAATATAGAAGCAACACATTAAAAAAATTAAATATCTAGCCTAGTAATGGTTAAATTAATTAAACAACCAATAAGTTGTCTATAAAGAGTAGGATTAGCTTTTTCACATGTAGTTTTTGGATCATGATTAACAACAGCTTTGATAGAAGTAGATGTAGACTTATAATTAACTATATTAAACTTAACAAGAAGACTATGAGCATACCAATATTGTGATACAACAATTTAATTATTATCTAAAAATATTATCATTCCTAAAAAATGATGGAGAATGCATAAAGTAGTCATTTAAAATATTTGACTTAGTTTACCCTTATATTTATGAATTAAACTAACTAGATCCTAACTAATCAAAATGTCATCAATATATAACATAATTAATATTATTGACCATTTTTAATTTTTAAAAAGAGATCATTATTAGCATAACAATTAGAGAAATCAAGTTGTTTCGATATTACTATTTATTTTATAATACCAAAATAAATGGAGTTTTTTTTAAACCATGAATATATTTATTTAACTTATAAACATAATCCTCTTTATTAGGGTTAGTGAAAAATTTAGGTTGAGTCATATCGAATTTTTATTTTAAATCTCCATTTAAGAATGCATTTTTTACATCCATTTGGTGTATAATATGATTATTTTTAGTTGCAAGAGTAATGACTAATCTAACAATACTCATTTTGCTACATGAACAAAGGTTTCAACATAATCAATCTTGGGTTTTTTATCAAAACCATGACCAACTAATATTTTTCTAAATTTATCAATTTTACTAATTGAAATATATTTAATTTTATAAAGCCACCTACAACCAAAAAATATAACTTTTAGGCAGAGGTCGGATACTATACCAAGTCTATATTTTAATTGAGGTATTATACTCAACTTTCATAGCCATAGTTTATCTAACAATTGTAATATATTTCTCAAAGTATTGATGTTCACATTCATACATAGTCATTAATGCATAATAAAAACATTGAATTAAAGTTAATTTATTAAGATTATCAAGATAAGAAGACTAGAATAGAGATTCCTCCAATTTGGGTCCTTTATATTGAACATAAAATTCATGGGGTTATTCTAAATCTATCTTATCCAAATAAGGATAAACTTCCTCTAGGGAATCTATTTATTCAAAAGGAAATACATGAGATCCAGGTTCATCAAATGAAAAACATTGAATAGGTTTCACATAGGGCTCAAAAAATATTTTTGAGAATAAAAATATTAATATTCTCAATGATGTCTTTTAAAAGGATCATACACTCTTAATCTTTTAGTTTTACATCCATATCCAATGGAAATGCAAGAATAGGAGATAATATCATGTTTCTTTATTTTTAATTTAAGAACAAAGATGGAAGTAGAACCACCAAAGATATTAATATGAGACACAATAATATTATTTTTAGACCACATTTATCAATAAGTAGAAACATTCAAAACTTTAGTAGGGACTCTATTCAAAATATGTAGAATACGCATAATAGTATTCATTGATTTGGCCCATAAGAAATAAGATGAAGTTTAGTGTTCCATATAGAAATTAACTTATATTTTTTTGGTCAATATATAAGTATATGTTTCTAAAGTCTAACAAAATTTAACAGCTGGTGTTTAGGCATGTCGGCAAATGGACATGTGAAACCTAACTTGTCGTAGAAGGTATGATGATGTGTGACTATATAAAAAAATTCATAGATAGATGGTATCAATATTCTTAGGTGAAAGGAATTTACTATTAAATTAAAAGAATATTGTTTCATGATAAACACAATGCTGAACTCTAGGTTTTTCATCATTTGACAGTTGTGTTGTTGCTTGATAGTGTTACTATCACTCAATAACATTATTGTTACTCGACAGAAATGTTGTCATTTGACAAAATTTAACAAAACAATATTATTATCACTCAATAACATAAGTGTTTTCAAATAACATAGCTATCACATGACACCATATCTATCTTATTATAGTTTTACTATCAAATAATAACTATGCTACCAAATGACATCTATGATATTTGATGGGTTATCATGTCATTGGTAAGTGACAACTATGCTAGAAAATGATACAAGTGCATCTAGATGGTAGCTATGAAAATATACTCTAAAACTTCAGTCATAAAATGATTATATATTATATATAATGAAAATTACGCTTATATTGACTTCCGATAAATGTCAAATTATATTGATATGCATGAAATTTATTTTAAAAAGTAGACAAGTTAACTTACAAAAATAGTTTACATCTAAATAATTTAGGCAAATCCACATTGGTCCCCACATAATGAAATACCCAAATGACAATTTATAAAAATAAAATGTTCATGAATTTCTCAAAAATAACCACTAAAATTTACCTTACTAATAAGTTAGGAATATTTGTAGAATGTAGCATTGTTCTAGCCATTTCTATAATGATATAATTATTTATTTCACCAATACCATTTTACTATGGGGAATAGGTATTAATTAAGTCCACTTGAAAACCGAAACTAATAAAAAAAAATCAAACTCTTTAATAACATATTCACCACTATTATCAAAATTTAATCTATTATTATAAAAATTAGAAGCATTTCCAAAAATAGCTTTAATTTTTTTTAAATTACACAATAGTTTAGATTTATTTTTAATGAAATATGATGAAATCATCTTAATATGATAATCAATACAAATAATATCATATAAATAAATATTAAGAGATATATCTTCAAGAGGTCATATAACATCACAATCCATTAATTTTAGAGAATGTGAGGAATTCACATTATGACGAGACGAGACAAAAGGAATATCAACAATAAGTTCATGAGAAGACATATCATGTAAAATTATAAAATTAACATGTATAAATATTTCATGCCATAATTGAGATTCATTCTTACTATGTGATGAAAGACAACGTTAAGAAGAAGCAGAAAAAATGTATAGACCGTTATTTTAAAAACTTTCAACAATCAGAGAACTAGATTGATTTTTAATGGAATATATATCTTTAAAAAAAGTTACAATGAAATAATCATTCATAATTTGAGAATAAGATAACTATTTTTTCATAAGTCTAGATATATACACAAAATATTTTATAACATTTTAAAAAATTTCCTTTCTTTGCTTAGTTGCTTCTAGAAATAAATTATTTCCTAAGTAAATATTTTAATAAATATCTATAGTATCATATAAAATATGAGATAATCAAGTCATATGGTGTGATGCACCAATATCTAAAATACATTCATTATAATTAGAAATAAATAAGTTAGCATAATAAGCAATAACATTAGAATCATGTTCCTAATTATTGTTCTGATTATGGTTTTGATTCTTGTGATGGTTCTGAATAGATTTATTCCATTTGTTATTTTTAAAAGCTTTATTTTTAAATATTTATTTGTTTTTATAATAATTTTTCTTTCTATGACTAAATTTACCATATAAACTACAATTCCCATTAAACTTAACTTTTTATTTCCTTATTACCATATTTATTATTCTTATTTCTATCATTTGTAGAATTAGGTTTAGATTTATGGTATATGGTGTTATTTGAATCATGATTGAGATAAATAAGTGACTATGTGGCATTATATTTATAATAAAAATCTGTCATCACTTTATTTTATTGAATCAAGAGAGCTAACAAGGTATTGAGGTCAGGGATATCTTACTTTATTTGGTATCTTGAATTTAAAATTGAAATAAAATATATAATTTTTAATGAATATTAAGCTAACTAAGGAAATATAACAATTAATATTTAATTAAATTAAAGTTACAATCATATAAATAATCTTTAATATTCTTTATTTCAGCAATAAAATTAACAACTTTTTCATCACCTTTCATAGGTGTAGTTAACAATTTAAGAATCAAACTATTATTTTTTGAGAGATGATTTCCCTCGTGCATAGACCCTAAGACTTTTCAAGCATCACTACAAAACTCCTGATTACTGATAGGGAGTAATAATTCATCCTTAACACTTTGCAATATAATCAACATGGCTTCCTATGATTTTTGTTGAAATGCATTTGAAAGCTCAGGTGTAACATGTCATTCTTGTGAGGGTTTTTCCATCCCAAAAATAATGTTCCATAAATTTTAGGACATAAATTCAATTTTAATGTTGATTTTACATATATTGCAGTTTGATCCATTAAGTACTTGAGATTTATCTAATACAAAGTTAGGCAAAACCATTACATCCCTTTAAGAATGACATAATAACAGTAAATGAAGAATAAAATTGAACATATTTAAATATGGTTTTATACTCCATTTACTTAATAAATTAAATTTATAACATAAAAATGAAATATTTATTCAATAGATGTGAAAAAATGTAATAAATTATAATGATTTACATTAAATTAGGTGTTGCAAGTGACACACATAAAATAACTATCTAAACAATATTACTAAACAAAATGTAAAAATTATAATTAGAGGATTAAAAATGAAAAAAGGATCCTACAATTTTTTTTAGAAGATGCCAAAACCTATAAAATGAGTAGCTATATGACTATGGTTGATAAAATATTCAATAGGTCAAATATTACAAAATCAAATGACAGTAGAGAAGGGTTTGCATGTGAGATGTTTGCGCACAAATGAAAAAAATAAATTCAAATTAATTAAGTTGATAAAATTCAATATTAAATACAATTTTTTTAAGGGGATTTTGAACACTAGACCACTCTAGTTAGAATATTTTAGCAAAACATAGGACCATCAACACTTCTAGGACATTGTAATGTCCCTTACTTAGGGGCTCCTTTTTTTTCCTACAAAAACTCTGATCAACTGTGATATCCCCTTCAAACAGGGAATATAGAAACACAAAAGCTCTGAACAAAGATACGAATTTGCCGAATAAATTCAAATAACAAGAAACCACAGTAAATCTCTTAATTGGCAAATCACTAATCTTATTATTGTCCAGAAGGTTACAATAGATGTCCTCAGTCATGCATAAAAGGAATATTCAGATACGGCCTTAAAACCCTGATTAACTTTTGCAAATCTGGCACTTGAGCTTGACTATGTATGTCTCGGCTTGCTGTGTCGAACACACAGTCGCCGACGTCGGTCGATATACTGTCGACGTCGATCTCTGTCGGTCCTTCTCTACCGACGTCGTTCTCCAGTCGGCCGATGTCAGTCATTGGGGATCTCTGTCTGCCGAGGTCGATGTCTGCGTGGATCTATACAGACCTCGTACGGTCGCCCAATAAACATAACCTGTCTATTTTCACCCCTGATCTGAAGAAATACAATTCTAAAATAGAATATCTCTATCTGTATAATTTATTGAATAACAACTAATAAAATAAATATTTGAAATACTGTGATAACTTTTGTGTGAAGTTATCTCTCAAAATCCCTGAAACACTGTGATAACTTTTGTGTGAAGTTATCTCTCAAATTTGTACCTCTGTGATAACTTCTGTATGAAGATATCTCTCAATTTGGCAATAAATCAGCTGATATCTCACAGCCTCTAAATCACACACAATGAAGAGTTGACGTTCTCCACTGCAATGGAATCCTGGAACCCTTGGCTCAGTCTTCACAGAAGAATTTATTCAATATCAATAATCAATAATCAATTCATAATTCCAAACTCTCTCCCATGAGAACTCTTATACCCTTCCAAAGGTGTGCTTGCTAAAATTAGATTTCCTCAAATTAGAACTTGGGCTTCTTAAATTAGAATTTGGGTCTTAAAATTAGACCAATTAATTAATAATTAATAATTAATTAATATCTAATTTAAAATTAGACCAAATAATTAATTAATATCTAATTTAAAATTAGACCAAATAATTAATATTTTATTAAATCATTCAAATATTAATATCTCCCTCAATACATGTCGGATCCTCGAACCGTCTGAAGCTGGTGAACTAAGGAGTGATTCTGCACATGACCATATCAAAAAAAGGGTGCTCTGCTATATGTCAAATATCCCTAAATAATAGGAGCTAGGCCCAATGTGTCTAAAATAACCTGAATGAGAGCCAACTATAGGAATTTTGTAAATCAAAGCCAAGCCAATCTCCATCATGACCCTCTATCCATCCAATCAGCCTACGAAAGTCGCATAATAGGCTAATCATCAAGCCTGTCAATGTCCACGAAAAAGGGGACATGACAGACACTTATTGAATATTTTTATGAACAAAATCATATTTAAACTTTTTTATATATGATAATATTAAACAAAAAATAGATATAAATATATAACATGCAAATAACTTTCAAATAATAATAATAATAATAATAATAATAATAAAAGTTTTAACTTTGGTAAACAATAATTAATGAAGGGTGGGGGCCATAGACATTTCTATGGAATTTAAGAAACTAAAAATAAAATATTTATGAAATATATTACCAAAAAATATTGAACCAACCTTTGAAACAATTGTAGTTAGAGATATGACACT
Source organism: Torreya grandis (assembly GCA_037957365.1). NCBI lineage: Eukaryota > Viridiplantae > Streptophyta > Pinopsida > Cupressales > Taxaceae > Torreya > Torreya grandis. The sequence goes on from JARHVA010006087.1 coordinate 136,969, forward strand.
CCTTAAGATGCATAAGTGCTCAACAAAAATGATATATGCTATTATAGACATCTAATTTTTCGAACCTTCCTAAAAGCATGAAATAAGGTAGAATAAAACTTCAAAATTGAAATTTTTATAAAGAAACAACTTTTACAATTACCAGGATTGTATTATGGCACATAGGTGGCTGAAATAAATCAACAGAGACATGAAGAATCCTCAAGGGGCCTTTTAAGAAGATTATATCCAAATTCAATGTATTTAGCCACTAAAAAAAGCATAATCAACACCCATATCAAAAAAAATGAGTTTCTCTATGTTTTTAGTTGGCCCAGACCATACACGAGACATACAAATGATCTAGAGGATGATTCCTTTAATTGAGAATAATTTTGATTGTTTTAAAAAGTTTATGGGATGAAACAATGAATATATAAGTATCTCAAAACATTAGTACATGAATGTTTTTCAGATTTTAAAACATCATATGCCATAAAGGGTCATATTTCAGCCAATATGGAATCTTAAGATTGAAAAATAAAATAATTTTACTTGAATTTGCTTGGAAATTTTATGTTAGATTCAACTCAAATTATGTTTTGGGACCCTCTACACTCCCTTAAGATATAATTACATTACAAGTTCCATTTATAATAAATGCAATACACATAGGTAGAATCTAGAATGTAAATAAATTAGTAAAGCATACACAACCAGATCAAATTGTAGATAAGACATAGAGGTTAACATTTAAGAAACAAAAGAGGTAAAAAACAAATAAATATTATATTCATTTATATGATAAACTATTGAACACAATACACATTCTTCATCCTTCTCACTTATTCTCTAATAACCCTTGTTCAGAAAACCTTTACAATATTTTGGCCGCATGTAAATATCAATTAACTCAATGTTTGATTTTTTTTACCAAGTGTGTCAATATAATGAAAATAGGGGTAAAACCCTATTTATAATGGAGATGAAGTGAGTCAAACATTGTAACAAATGGGTCCATCCTTCCTAAGAAAAATTTAAAAATAATTTGGTAAGTACTAAACAATTATATTTTATTATTTATTTACACAATATTTTCACCTCATGTTAATAAAAAATAAATTATTATTATTGAATTACATAGCAAAGGAAATTAAGGGTCTAAAATAGTCCACTTAGCCATTAAGTTTTATAGAAAGAGTCATAAAAATTATTTTTAATAATAGGCAATTGTTATTGATTTGAATTATATTATTAATATAATTTAGCTCATTATTATGTGAAGTCAAAATGTTGGTAGTTGTCATCACGGTTTTGTTAGAGAATTTGTTTTGGCAATGAGTCCCTTGAATAAAATATCTAAATTTATAAAAATAAACATTTATATTAGGTTTAGTTGAATTAATTTGTGATAAAACTGAAAATTTAATTTTTGCACCTTATTACCTTCTAATTTCCATTTAAAATGCATTACAAAATATCTATTTAAAACCCTATAAATTACCCATGGGAATAAAAAGCTTACCTAAGACTATGATTCAAACTTGTAAAATATTTCTAGGGATTCCATGAATGTAAATACATGCACGCCCTTATTTTCTCCTTCTAAGATGTGACTTTCAAATGTGGCGGGTGGTGTTCAATGTAGTTTTTTGTTTAAAATAGGCATGTTGGTAGAATTATAAAGGGCATATGACATTTTTGACAAAGGGCATATTCCCTTGATACAAAATCTAATATGCACTTTAACCTTGGCACCATTCCATCTTTATCAAGTTTGGGTTTTTAGAAAAAAAAAGGCATAAACCCTTTGTAAAATAAGACATGCTTTTCCAATAATGTCATGATTTCTATCCCCCGATCTTTATGCATCACCCCAATGTTTATTTTGTTTAGTTTTAAGTACAAAACACAATCAACCATAGTAAACAGCGTAAGAAAATACTTTATAAATAAATGAGTGATTTCAATCAAGGATGTTATTAGTAACATATTTCTCTACATATCCAAAGTCAATAATAATTATTATATATAACCAAAAAAATATTAACATTAATACGGTGTTATATCTAATCTATGTAAGTTAATCACATTCAAATTCTACTATATATTTATCAATTTAATGGAAAATATTGAATAAAACATAGAAATTTGGAAGGGAAAACACATTAATACAAAATCATAGAGTAGTTGCACCAATTTACTCACTTACATTAATTACTAAAATATCATCATTTTGAAATGAGTAAATTACATGTATATATAAATTTTAATTGTGTTTCCTCATCTTTAATGTCGGTTAAACTTTAAAAATTATAAAATAAGTTTAACTATTAATATGGTATGTAGAGTCTGCATGTTGTACTATGTTTATAAATAAAAGAATTTTAATTTAAATCTACGGTTCTTATATTCATGTATATAAATAATCTTGTCGAAATTAGACTTCAGTGATCACTTTAGTGAGTTTGATTAGATTTGTTAATTAGAATCACACTCAAATTGGAGTAGATGGAATTTTTAAATAGTTGACTAATATTATTGAAAGCAGAGGATGGTGAGATGGTAATTTTAATAGATGGTATCATTATGGCCATAGTGATTGGAGTGATTGATAAGGTTACCGGAGTTATAATTACATTGGTTCCTAATTGAGATTACAAAGGAGGTGTAGTAAATGGAAGTGTGATGAATACATTACCTATTGAATTATAGATTATAATCTATTTGGGAGAAGGAGATTTAGTTTTCATAGTTTGAGTTCATGAGGATAAATCTATCACCTAGGTGACCAACTACGATTTCTCCTTTATTTTCTTGTATTCCATCATACACTCAATAAAATCTAACTCTATGGATTCAAAATTTATAATTGGTAGTTTAAACTGCTATAATAGTTTTCTCATCAATTTATTTTAAACCACTATGGAAGCCTTGAAACAATAATTTAGTGTTTTTGCTTATGTTACTTAATCCTTAGCAAATGTGATCAGTTGGATCATTTGATCACTATATCTAAAAATTGTGCTTTCAACATTTGCCTTGATTCTATTCATAATAATGTGAATAAAATTACCAAAAAATGGCTTGGTGACTACCTACCAAAGTGGTGTATATATGCTATTTATGTACATATCACCATTTATATGTATGGATTTATGATCACACTCATAAAATTTTCAATCGATTCCTACATATATTTATGACACTCTATTAGATGAGCTTTGTTATTCATCACATAATTTTGTGACAAAGTGATGTTTTAGAGATATAGTAGATTAAGATGTTTATATGCTTTTTTTCTTACTTCCTTGTTAATAAATTGAAATTTTTCAGTTAATCTATTTTATGATTAAATTAAATCATAACAAATTTATTCATCTTAGTTGTGATTCTTCATTTGATTGTCATATATAACATGTAATGTTATATATGGCCTTAGTAAAACTCTTCACATTATTAAATATATCCTTTTAGGATTTATTTTTATTTGTGCCTCTAATAATTTTTAGGATTTTTAACTCACAAAACATCTTATTTAAGACTCATTCAATTCCATCAATCATAGAAATATGGTCCTCTTGGATTTATTCTTATTCTCCAAGCTTAGCCTTTCTCTTTTTTGTTAGTGAGAAGATATCTTCTTCATTTAGGAACTCATTTAGTTTCCCTCCTTTTGTTATTGTTCTCCTCACACTTTTTAGTTTTTATGATGTCTCATTAAATTATATATCTAAATTGGGATTCTAAGTGATTACCAATTCTTGTCTAGCTAACTCCTCTAATTGAATTCATTCCATCCATCTGGGCTTCACTAATAAGTATTGAGAAGAGGTTTGAGTGGAAGATCAAGTTACAAAGGGTGAGATGATTTATAGTGGAGGAATAATTGAGGATTTAAACTATGAGATGTAGATGGTAAAGGGAAAGATGGGATGTGTATATAAAGGAAAATGCAACTAACCTATTAATCAATCCTAACTCAGAGAAGATAAATCCTACTACCAGTTCCATTTGTTGATACATTTAGACATTTGGGGTCTTGAAAAATATGGATCCACTAGACCTAACCAAGGGGTTCCTTATAACAATAATATCACTAAAGAGGATTCCAAAGTCTCTAGCCAAGTAACACTATGCAATAACCCTAGCTAGGTTCTATGTTTTCATATTCACTAATTGCATGCAAAGTAAAGTAAAATCTAATCTAGTTCTCACAAAATATTATGGCGCAAAGTTGTGGTAATAAACATAAAAATTAGACATGCATAGAATATTTGTAGTTAAGATAATGTACAGTATATCCTAATGCATGGAAGAGAAGTACAAATGTAAATCTATATACTTTGAAAAAGTAGGATTAAACTTAGGAATACATACCTTTGAAGATGAACCCACCGATCCTCAATATATCCCTTGGCCAAGGTGCTTCACAAGAGGTTTATGGATTATGTAAGAATAAGAAAGATAAGTCAGTCTTAAACTACATAAATTCTCTTTGTATCCAATAGACTTGTCCATAAGACAAGATCTGAATCTCCAAAATAAGTATCGGAGCCATAAGTAATGCTCCTCAAGTAGAATAGTGGATAAGAAGATGTGTAATATAATATTATTCTTCTCTTTCATTATAAATTGAAGAAATGCTGTGTATATATAACTGAATCTAACTTTGAAACTTTTTGAAATTTTAACTAACAACGTCATCCTAATTTGACACTGTATTTTTAATTGACAAAATTAAGTTAGATACCAATCTTGGTTGGCCAAGGCTTATCGAAACCTGTAACATGATAATATTAATTTGAATACATGGTCGACCTAGGCTGACATTATTTTGTAAATGTCAAAAAGGGTTTTCATCTTTGGTATGGGTTAATTAATGTGGTGAATTTCTTGGAGGAGTGTGTAATGGATGTGTCAAAGCTTAGGGAAGTATATAAGAGATGGGTGTGTAGATAACAAGTGGTGGTATAGGGGACAATAATCTTGAAAAGCACCAACAGTCTACCTAACCCTTTCTCAGTGTTCATGCAAGAGATAAAACATTAGTAATTGATAAATTTTTAAAATATTATATATATACATGTGCCCCACTTGAATCCATCGCATGCTACATAGGTATAACATGGGATGGTGCTTCAAGAAAAGAACATAAAAACACACAATTTTGAAGCTAAATAAATTAAAGTAAGAAGAAAATAAATTAATGAAAGGAAAAACTTGAAAAATAAATACCTTTACTTACCTTAGTGTTGTAGATAAGGAAGGAAGTGAAAGAAATGTGAAGGTTTCAAATATAAGGAACATTAGGAAAACTTGTAGAAGTTAGTGAAAAATAGTAAAAATTCAATTTTCTAAAAGTTATAAGTGTAATATGTGGAATGATTCTTTATAATATCCAAAACTCATAAAATCTCATAGTGCATAAAAAGAGATAGTACAAATAAATTTATGGTTGAAAAATAGAATATGATGGTAAATATTTGATAGGTATGTAATTTTGACTAGTAAATAAAAATAGGGTAAAAATCAATTCATTTGCCATTTTACTATTATGATAAAATATTGCTCTAGGAGACCCGGTATAAGACTAAAGAGAGACCATGGCAAGGAGATGATATTTATGATGTGGAGGATGGATATCATCCATAGTGGGTTTAACATAGGTAAGAATGCATTAGTTTCATTTTTTTAGAAATTTTAATTGAAATTTGGATAAATATATAAAAATGGATGCTAGGAAATATATAAACACCAAAACTAACCCCAATAATGTTTTAGGTAAACTAGGGGTTGATTTGGTTATTGGGTAGGAAATGATCAGACCAATACCTGTAAAAGGCATTAATGGTAAGTGATCAAAAAGTCATCACAAACTAAGAATAGAGTTGACTTTGTCGAATCAATTTACAAGGTGAACAAATCATATGGGTAGCTATGTAGTAGTTAGCTAATATAAAATAAATGAAGATGGTCTAATGTATAGTAGTAGGCTAATATAGTTAGAAACAAGAATATGGTTGACATAGTACCTTCTCATTGATGCAATTTTTACTATGTGGATATTAAAATTTGATAAATAAATTTGATTATGTACTAGAGGGATGATATAGTATGATAAAGTTAGAAAAGAGATGGTTTATTATCTAATAGGCTAATAGTGTTTGAAATAAAAAATGTTGATTACATTCCCATGGGCTGATGTAGTATGACAAGACTATGATAAACTATTTCATATTAAATAGGTTGATTGTGTAGAAAAATAATAAAATTATATCAAACAAGCTGATGAAGGAGTTAATTTGTAAATTATTTAGAATATTTAAGAATGTATTTTCTTATTATGACATCGAGATCTAATAAATTATTTACTATTTTATATTGTTTAGAGACATAAGATATTTTGGCACCTAGTTGATGCATCCTAGCTACTAGATCTATTGGAGTAGTTGTCAAATGTGGATAGAATTAGACTAGTTTCCTTAGGATTCAAAGGTATTATAGAGATGAGGTAGATCCCATTTAGTGTTAATCTCAATGTGATGTTACTGAAACATGTGAATGATTGACCAACACTTTCTGATCAGAGGTGGAAGGGGATATGATAGAGGTAGCAATCACCTTTGAGGATGTACATACATTGAATACAATTCTTACAGATGGGATGCCAATTATTTTTTATACACTAGTATTAGAGGATGAGATATGATCCCTAATTTCTTAGGTTACAATCTTAGATAAGATCTATCTTAAGTTATGAATGAGTTTTTTAATGTTTATCTCATATCCATTTTGTATATCTATAAAGTCACAATAGGGCTTATGACATAACAAGTGTTGTGTCACAATTCAAATGGTTAGGTAATGTTATATGAGATAGCCTTGTGCTTGTCAGTTTTGGATTAGGGAGGGTTATATGATATTTATTTTATCATTTAGGTGCAATGCATGCTTGACATTTATGGAATGATTTCCTAGGGATAGAAGATAATAGAACCTATTATTATTTTGAGTGCATGGATATATGAGAAAATACTTATGTGTTGCCTAGCTGGGTTACCCCATGTAGTCAATGATAGGTTACCTCCGATCATTTGATGGATAAAATAACATGTATCATAGGTCATATTCTATATTTCATCTCTATAAACTTGCACACAAGGTAGAGATAGTGTTCTAGTTAAACACTTATAAAGATACCATATGGTCAAGTTGGGATATCACTGATATAGGCTTAAAATATGTACATATCATTGGCCTCTATAATTCATGGGTAGAGTCTCATCTAGTTACTAATGTACCTAAATAGTTAGGACTTCCTCATCTAGTGGCCCCTCTAGTAGTACTTTCTTATTAGGAATGGCATGCTAGAAATCCAAGTGGGAGAGGAGATGGAGGGGTACTTGTTGAGATACTAGTGATTAGGATTGAGTGAGTTAGACCATTGGTTGGTTAGGCATGGCAAAAGGAATTAGTGAGGCCTAGAATATATGTCATAATTTATGTGGATGTAGTGGAAGATGGATAAAAATAAGGACCATATCATAGGTAACAAGAGCCACTACAAACTAACTTTAGATAGAGACACCATTAACCCAAGCAGACACAAGCACTAGCTATCATGTAGGGAGATCCTATAATAGTTCCATGACATAATCTATCTATAAATAGGATACTAAGGGAAGGTCCATGGTAGGATAAGGTGGTGCCTCAGGTTTTTTTAATGGTGTGGAGGTAATTAAGGGAGGAGGTGCTTGGTGGGTGAGTAGATGGTGAGTTCATGGTTAGCAATACTAAAACTAGTGAGAAATGATTTAATTTGATTTAAGAGTTTTATATAGAACACTAGTTATATGGTTGATTATTATAGATTTAGGATTTATGATATATACATGTGATATGATGTATATTTGGGTTTTGATTTTTTAGATCTTACGGTAGAGGAGCTTAGATGGGGATCCCTTGTTATGGATACACATCATGACATTTTGGATGGGGTGTTATCAGATTGAACCTAACACTTTAGATGATCTTATGGTTCTATCTACACTAGAACATATGATCTTATTTAGACTTGTGGGAGAGGTTATGTGACAGTTATAGGTGTGAGGTAACAAATTAAAACCATCGATAGGGGTAGGAGCTCAAGAGGCCTAGTTTTAGTAGGCATTAACATAGGTGTGAGTCATAAACATGGTGATTATGATCCATCTTAGATAGGTACATGATCAGATGGCTAATCTAAAGTGATTATCCTAGACTACCACTTTATAGTGTATGATTCAGAGTGATCAATTATAGGTGTTAATGGGTAGTGTGTCTAGTCCACAGGATAGACCGAATGGAACACAACCTTAGAGGTGTATCTATTTTTATTTTTTACTTTTATTTTATAAAACACATTATATATATATATATATATATATATATATATATATATATATATATATATATATATATATAAATTTATGCTGATAATTCATTAATCTTGTGGTTTTTACTTAGATTTGGATGTGGATGCATAGATATATTTCATTTATAGTACATGCATTTTTCTTTTATTGTATATGGTATGGGAAATATGTCATGTATGTTTTCTTTTTTAGTAATTATTTGATATGAATTCATGGTTAAAAAGGAAAGGCAAAAGTGGTTTGAAAAATCATAATTAGTCAAAAAAATGTAATACACACTATATCATGATGAAAAATTAGTGAAAACAAAAGATGAATAAATATAATAAACTGGAGTGGTAAAAAGGGGAAGAAATGTTTTCAAACCATGTAAAGATTTACACCAAATTATAAAAAATAAAAAAATAAATAATATATCACATTTGGAAGTATGATTTTTTCTTTTAATAAAATGGAAGAGATATGAAAACCAACGGTATAAAAATAAACAAATAATAAAGGTAATTAATCATACTAGATCAAGTTGGGATGTATGAGAAGAAAAAGAAAATGTAAGTGAAAATAAAATTAATCACACTAATAGAAGATTTGAAGTAACAAAAATTAAATAAAATGGTTGTAAACATAAACACAATCCAAAAATAAGAATATAAAAGTGAAATACTTATGAAGGAAACATAAAACATAATAAATCAAGATGGGAAGTATGTTAATGATTTGTAACTCATAATCGAATACAAATTATCTCAAATTTAAAGCATGTACTTTCTTTGTGACTTTATGATAGTATGAACTAGCTATTGGAATATTTTTTAAGGAGGGCCTAGTTCTATCCATGGTCTTACACTACAACTCATAAAGGGAACACCAATGGGTTAGAAATAACTATTGGAATTAAAAATATGTTGTTAATGTGGTAATTTGTTAGGATATTTGGTCCTATCTATGGTCTTACACTACAACTCACATGGGGAAAACAAGTGATGTCAATGTTAATAATTAAATGATTTAATATGGTAATTTGTGAGAAGAGCCTTGTCCTATACATGGTCTTACACTACAACTCACAAAGGGAAACCCTAGGGAAAATGATCAACTAGAAAAATAATATTTCTCAAGGGGAAATATTAGCAATGTTGTAATGAAAGAAGGAATGTAAAAATAATGACATAGGCATCTATGAGAAGACCTTAGGAAACATGAAGCATACTATGTACAAAATAAAGACACTAAGAGACTAGTGACCATCACAATACAAAGGATACTTGCTCATAATAAGTGAAAAGTAGTATAAGCAAATAGCTAAGATACTAGGACTGACTCATATTTTTTATATGAAAAATAAAACTAAAATGGACCTACCTTCACACAACATGTTCCCCATTCTTCAAGACCTCTTACAAAGACATTGGTCTACTATGAATATTGAATACTTGTGTGATAAAGTGGGTACCACTAATAGATTTTATTTTATTCTCCTATCCTAGTCTACTACCCTATCTTACCCCAATAGACCTAAACGCTATCACGAATCACATATTTTCATGTAATTATACTTTTGAATTTATACATTGCTTTTTTTAATCATGGAATTCAACTTAAATGATTTGGTTTTTAGCTTATTTATGGATTTTATGATTCCTCCTTCATACATATTTTGAATTAAAAAACAAGAATGATAGAAGTGATATACATAAATGATATTTATGATTTGTTTTATAGGAATCTAAATATCCAAAGATATGGTTGAATAAACATTTTGGCTTGTCTATAAATTAATATGTAATCTCAAGTTTCAACTATATGTATGTTTAATATGTGAAAGGAAGATAATGGAAAAAAGGGAGATCAAAGTACATCATTAAATAGAATTACTATGAGAAATCTTATTTTCTAACTTATTGTATGATAGAAAGAGATTACTAAGGGAATCAATGTTTATATAACCAAGTCACAATAATAATTATCTGATTTTTGAGTGAGATAAGATAACAAACAATCATTGTAAAAACAAAAAGAATTCATGAAAGAATTGAAGTCATAAACATAATTGTGAAATTATGAAAAGAATGATAAGAATCCATTAATAAAGAGGAAAGTAAATTAAACCATGTAAAACACATAAAGCATAATATAGTGAACGATGTAAAATAGATAAGTGAAAGCAAATTAGACACATAATCAAGTGTCTAAGATATATAAAAATGTATCTCAAATCCAAACTAAAAGCATAATGTTCAACAATGTGAAATAACACCATCATGTAATCACAAATAATGATAAATTTGACCACAAATATTATCCATGACATCTGAAACATCTCTATGAAGCTGGATTCTTATGACAACTAGAGTCACGTCAATCCTCATGAAAAGTTATGAAAAGGCTTCCTTATGAATCTCCTCAACTAAAAATGTAGGTCTAGTTGATGAGGGATCATGTTCATGAGGGATCTCATGCATAGGATACTCAAAGAGAGTAATATATGTCTAAACATGAATAGTATTTATTGGGCAAGAGGGAGGTGCTACTAGTAGTGAAGGAGGAGTCTTCTTGCATGGGTGACCCATAAAAGGTATAATGTATGATGTGGGTGTCGACTATGGGTGATCATGAAGATGTTGCTAGATACTATGATAATGATTGGTATGATGGCAACCACACTAGTTCTAAAGATAGTATAACTCCCCATATTTATGGATTTACTCTGATAGTAGCCTAGGAGGAGAGATAGACTTATCTTCAAGATGAGTAGTGGTGGGATGTAATGTGTCAATATACTACCTAAGTTTTAAGAAATGAATGGAGGAGTGATTATATGTTCCATCGAAGAAAGAAATACATTTGTTAGTAGGATTTTAGGCATTACTAACAAAATAAGTAGGAGGAGAAGCTGCGGGTGGCTCATATAACTATCAATGCTTGGTCCAATGATTATAATATTTGTAGATATCATAATAAGGTTGATCATCCCATTGGGTGGGCATGGGATCAAGTTATGACAAGGGAAGAAGACTATCACCAAGGGAAGGTAGGGTTGGACCATAAATTTAACTAGGCTCATTTGAAGGTAGAACAAGAGTGAAAATTAGACTAGGCTTAGCTGAATGTGAGGTTAACTAGGTAGAATGTTTGAGAATAATAGCTACCATCTCTATAAGAAGAAAACAATAAGGATCTTAGTATCTATAAAAGTGATAAGGACTTATCATGACTTGATCCATGAGCATGATCCTAAGCGGTTCTTTTGTAACTAAATTTGTACCATGTGAGCATTCCATCTCTACCTTATGAAAAATAGGAAGAATACTATTATTAGGTACTATAAAGGAAGGAATTATAAAATATGAATGGAAATATTGAAATAAATAAGTGAGATACCAAAGAATTTTAGCATTTATAGCTTGGACGAGTTTGGTTATAAAAATGTCATCTAAAGCATAGCTATCATCATAGTCAAGTGTGTGTAATATGATGGTACATGTAGGTATAACTTTGTTGTTAGAGGAGATGTGATGGATAGAATGTCTATTCATATTTAATATAATGGTTACATCATTGGCATGTTATTGACGAGATTGAAGATGCAAAGTGGGAGGAAGTTGAGTGATAATCTTAGGGAATAAATCAAAGGTTTTTATATTGAGGCTAATCTCATTTGGCTCATCATCATTGAAATATAAGAGGTTATATGGATTCTTCTTGATTAATTCAAGGTGACCTTTATAACCTCAAGTGAAATTAAATTGATAATTGAAGAGTTGAGATACTATAAATGGGATGCTAGTTAAAGGTTCAAGGGTAAGAATTTTAAAGACATCATGTTCTTGACATTATTCAAAATTTAAAGGGTTTGTGTATCCTTGAATCTTGTATATAACTCCATTATGGTGGAATTTAATAGATTGACATGTTTATGAGGTGATTGATTTCATACAATAAGTCTAAGTTCGACCAAGAAAGATGTTATAAGAGAGGGAAAAGTTAAATATCATGAATTTCACATAGATGGTGACAAGAAAAATGATAATGGGAAGTTAAATGTAGCCTAGAGTAGGCATTGTAGTTCTATCATATCCCTAACATGTGTTATGTGTAGATTTAAGGTTGCACTCAAAATATTCTAGTATATTAATGAAATAAATGAAGGCAATGCAATCACTTGAAATGTCATTAATTAACATGTTCTTAACTTAGATATTACCAATTTAGAAGATAATGAATAAAGGAGGATCATCCACATGAATTAGAATCTCATTGAGAATCATGGAATCAATAGGAAACTTAAATGAAAGAAAGGTATCCACTTTTTCATCAACATGTGTGAATATATTTTAAAATTATTCAAGGATACTATCTTTGGATCTAGACAAGCTAGATTTTAATCTTATCGAAGGAGGACAAGGGATGTTCATTTCAAATAACAATTACATTAGATGGTTTTGATTACAGGGGGATGTTTGCATTAATTTAAGGAAAGGTGTTTGAGGTGAGAAATAAGAAAGTTTTAAAATGGGATACCATTCATCATAACCCATGGGATGATTTCTAGATATAGGTGGATAATGTTGTAAGAGCTCCTAGGAAATAGAGTTGAAAGTGCAATTAAACTTATTTAGATAGGGTATAGTTATTTTAAGTTGATTAAAAATAGGTTGATAGACTTTAGGTAGCATGATGGCCAGCTGAGTTATTTATTATGATTGGGTTAAATAAATACTATTATAAGTATATGGAGTGTTGTCTTGTTTTATGGATGTTGGGGGAAGAGTAGATATGGTATGAGAGGTATAATCAAGTTCTATTGTTAAGAGTGGTTCTTTGAAGTTTATAAGGTCCTCTTTCCCTAATTGCATTAGATGGGATGGGGAAGTGTTGTGAATGATGCAAAATAGTTGAGAGGTGTAATGAAAAGGTGTTATATTAGAGTTGATTAAGGAAAGTAATCTTCATATTTTTGTCATATTAGCCACATTCTATTCATTATTAGTGAGGGAGATAAGATATTCAATATTATTTTTATAAGGAGTAGTATTTTTGATGTTATCTTGATGTTTGGGAAGAGGATATTTGTATATATAAAGATGAGCAATAGCTTGGCTTAAATATTGAATTTTACTTTTGAATTTCATAGGCTTTAAAATCTATGTCGTATGCTTTTTGACAATTGTGAATAAGTGTTTCATGATCAAATTTTGTACCTAGAATAAAATCCATAGATAGATTGTGTAATTATCTACAAGTGTCATGAGAGTGGCACCAACTTGCATGAAACCCATTTTTTTTTATCATACTATGATTTCAATAGATGAGTGGGGTTAATAAATCATGGTAGAGAGTTTGGAAGACTATTTTGAAGCTAAACCAAGGATAATATTTTGATGACATTAGTAAGGTTAGTTTGAAAAAATTTAGAAGTGTTTTTTGGAGGGAGGGGGATGCTCATAGTGTTATTTTGAGAAATTACTTGAATTTTATGAATATTTTCATAGGTATCAATAACTCCATCATTGGTTGGACAATGGTCTTCCTTTTTAATTATCATACGAGTGACCATTTTAGGTTGATATGGTTTGAATTGATGCATGAAGAAGTTTTGTTTTGAAGCTTGGTCGAGGGCTTCTTTTAAGGTTCTTAGAGAGAGATTCCTGACGTGGTATTCTAATTTGGGGTAGAGATAATTATTGAATAGGTAGAAGAGGTTATCATCTACCATATTATGCTAAAATTTATTAAACAAGTTCTTCCATCATTTATTTTTCTCCACATGAAAGCTGTTGGGGTTGATTTTGAAAATTAAGGAGATGGTTTTGCATCTACATCATTTGGTTTGTGTTACTGGTTTGAAATTTATGAATTTGATTAAGTTTTTGTAACAATTGTTGTTTAGTTTGGGTAACATTTTTCCTAGTCTATGTGACATGTGATATATTAGTATTAGTATTAATGGATTGAGTTTCACTATGAGTAGTAGCATGTACTGCAATAGTGGAATGAGAAGTATTGGTAGCAAAAGAAGAGCTAGTGGCATGAGAATAATCATTATCAAAAGATGATATATCATCATAGTTAAGTGGAAAGGTCTCTTGAAGAGGCCAACTAGAATTTAAACCTAGCATATTAGTAAAGATACTTGGCATAGAGGTTGAATAAGTCATAAAAGAAGATGTCATGATGTGTGAAGGAGACATAATAGAAGAATTGGTATCAAAAGATGCTAAAAGGTTGAAATAAAGAGGTTCCCCCAAATATTTGAGAGAAGGTAGGGGAGGGTGAAGGAGGTTATTATATTTGAAGACCTACCTATTGATATTTTTGCCTCCTAGGCATAATATCAACCCCTACAATCAAAAGCTTTTCCATGACACCTATTCAAGTTTTTTCATGGTGATATTCATACATTATGATGTCTTCTTATGTATCTTTTGTAAACCTTTTAGCATTATTTAGGGTATCAATGTATGTGCTAGCACTGCTTGAGAGATCCAAATTTCATAACCTATTTTGAGTCTTTAGATGGTGTGTTGAGTTGTCATGGTGGTCCCTTAATGAGTGAAGGGGTGTCAAGTGATTTTTTATTTCTATATAATGGCTTAAACATTGTTTGATAAAGTTAAGGTTTCATATCATAAACTAAGGTAATTTGGAAACTTTGAGGTCTCTGGTTCACATTGAATTTAGGCATTTTTTAAGACATTTATTGAAGAGAGACCTTGGTAGCATATTTGAGGGGTGTTCAAGCCTCATTTGAGTCATAAAATGAGGTATAAGAATGTATCTAAGGTTGTAATCCATGGTTTACTTATTCAGACATATTTCAAGCCTTAACTAACTCTCTAAGCCATCATGACCCTTAAAACATCTCATATTAGTCAAATTGCATTATTAACCTTTGCAAAAGTGTACATGTTTTAATGTCACATTTTATTTCAAGGGTCTTAAAAGGGTCTCTTTTCCATCATATTTTCATTACAAGCTGTTCATATGCATAAAAGGGTCCTTTTTGAACCCACCCTATCTTTCATTCATCAAAAGTGGCCCCACACATGTGAAAATGTGGCCTTTTAGCTTCCCATCCATACCATAGTTTTTTAAATGTTTTTTTACCCCAATTTCCCCTCCTCTCATCCTTAAATAATGGTTGAAGCTCTAAAACTTGAGAAAAAGTAGGAATTTTTTATGTCGTATGTGTTTTTAGACTTGTACAAATTTGTATAATAAGGCCATAATTAGAGTAAGTCATAAATATTTATAGGTGACTTAGTTAAGGAATTAAATGGAAGAATCAATGAGTTTCAAGGTTAAATAAGTCAAAAATTGACCCCTTCATTCCATAAAGCTCCTCGGTAGCTCAGGGGAGCTAGTTAGGTTTGTGAACGGTAAAAATAAGAGAGAAAAGGTGAAGATCCAAAATTTTGGGCATATGAAGGGGGTATCATGACCTTTACATTATTTCCATTACTCTACATATTTGTGGCCCATACACTATGATCAATATTTCATAACTAAATAAACCATATTGGTATTCTTCATCCACATAATGTTATCTTTCCAATAATTTTAGTGCATTTTTGGTTGGTTTAATGGAATAATTGATCATACATGTCTTCAACAAGTCATAAAGGTCAATTTACACCATCATCCACCATTGGTTCAAAAATGTGAGCCTATGGGAGAAAGAAAAATCCAAGTTATTACAATTTGTAGACTCAGATAATGTTTCCTTTATGAGGAAGAACCTCCAATGTATATATCTAAGAATGGACTATGGACTTAGGTTTAATGATGCTTTCATAGAGAAATTTAGATATTCTTTCCTCATTATCACAAGTAAAGTGATCAGATGATCTTCAACTCCCTCAATACCCTAACTTCAAATGAAACTATCTATGTAGTTAAGCTTAAATACATATATGGACTGAGTATTCATTGTGGTGACTATTGAAGGCATCTAGAGCAATATAGAGGCAACATAAGTTTCATGAAAACATGTGAAATATTCTCTCTTCATGAAATATTGAACCTATTTATGGTTCCCAAGGTCAAGAAACCATCAACTAGTCCTCCAGTGCCTTCAGAAACCTATTTAGTAGAGTTTGAGATTTATTAGCAAGTTTTAAGGTATTCATGAAGTCTTAGGTTTCATTTTTCCCCTTTCATGTATATGAATAACCAATTGTAAATGTACTGACCTATTGAGTGTATGAATAATGGTACCTACGGTCCCCATAAGTGAATTTGATCATGAATATATAGTCCGTATGAAACTCCCAATGAAAACCTATCATCTAATGGTATCATCAATTCATCTCACCCAATAGTAGGCCTTAGTCTCTAAAGTTAAAAGCTTCATAGGATTGTATCATTATTATATTTAGTTATAGGCCTTTATTCCCAAACCTAAGCCATAGAAGTAGGATAAAAATATTATTCCAAACCATAGATAAATATTATCACTATGAAGGAAAGGTCTATTCATGTATGGGTACTATTGACAAACTATAGACTAAACCTAAGAGATCAACTCAGACCTAGTAACTAAAGGTTCACCTAGACCACCATATTAATGAGTCTATGTAATCTAAGGATGGGCCATGTGTTATAAATATTATTATTTTAAGGATGATGTGATTAATAAATAATAAAGGCTAATTGGTCCTCCATAATAACATGGAACACTCCTTTTATTCAGGGACCTTTTTAAAAAACCCCTTAATAGTCAACATACCTCGATCACCACACATAAGACTATGACTACAGACTAGGATAAACATAAATTATGTGATGAGAATGATGAGATTTAGATGGTTATAAGGAGAAATAATAGGTAATTAACATGTTGATATAAACTAAGTAAACAATCTAACATCAAATCACCTTTGAAGTCTATCACATAGCCAAAGATGCTAACTACCACCTAAAGTCATGACTATAGGAATGAGACAATAAATCATAAAAAAACAATTTAAAGGATCCTTAAAGGTGTATGAAATGAAAAAAAATTAAAAATACATAGATAATATGTGAAAATTGATAAATAGAGGTAAAGTTGTCATGAAATAAAATTCCTCTCACACAGTGAAATTGCAATACTGCCACCTACAGGTAGGGTAGTGAGTAGGAGAATGAAAATGTGATTAAATATGATTGATGAAAAATATTTAAAGAGATATAGTATAGAGTATTTAATTGTAGTTATTTTATTAGTATCTTGAGTGCTTTGTTCCTTGAATACAAATAAGAGTCTTGATAGGTTATTAGGCCTAGTTAGGCTTAAATAGGTAGTTTTAAGAAGGACCTTGGTAGGTAGAGATAAAGGTTTTAAGCCCTACATAGGGGTGAAGTATGAGAATT
Source organism: Torreya grandis (assembly GCA_037957365.1). Lineage (NCBI taxonomy): Eukaryota > Viridiplantae > Streptophyta > Pinopsida > Cupressales > Taxaceae > Torreya > Torreya grandis. The sequence goes on from JARHVA010006087.1 coordinate 154,719, forward strand.
AAATGAGGTCTCATACTTACCTTATAAAGACCAATATTGTTATGTAGTAAAGTGTCTTAGTCCTTTGCGGCAGAAGAAAGCCTTATGGCCAAATTAAGCTTAAATAGGCCTAATTAGGCTTTTGACTAAAAATTAGAGACTGATGCATATTTAAGACTATTTCAAGTGGTAAAAATTGAAAGTGGGGATATATAAATGTCATAACATCATTTAATAGGCTCCTAACTTAGAAAAGTAGGAGAAAATACAAGTTTAAGGCCTCAAGGGTCAAACTAGCCTAGCAGCTTACAAACCTTAGGCAGAGGAGTGGGAGGTATGCAAGCACTTGGAAAGATGGAAAAAGAATAAAAGTAGTAAAAACATGTTTTTAGGGTTTTTATAGACACCTAGGAAGTGTCAAAAGTCAAACCAAATTTTTTCTCCTCTACACCCTATTTCTCTTCATCAACCTCCCAAAATGTATGTTTTTCAACCCTAGAGTAACTCTCTCCATGTTGTAAATATATAGAGTAGATTCATGGGATCCTCAAAGGCTAGGGAAGGTTGAAGTGGGTTTTAGAATACATGTTATTGGCAATTTTTTCTTGTTCAATCCCTCATAGTTATGAATAATCGTTAAGAGGTCAAACATCTCTCAACCTACCAAAACTAGTTAAAAGAACTTGATAGAGGAAGCCTAAGATATGTGCACTAAAATTCATTTAATTTTTCTTAGAGACTCCTGAATTCATTTTCTACTCTGATAATTTTCCTTTCATACCATTGGTTTTATGGAATAATATATGGATTTATTAGAAACTATATTTTTATAGGGGTTTAGGGTTTAAATAGAGTTCTAAGCAAATTGAAGAGTTGTAGATTATGTGAAAGGTTATTTTTAGGTGTATTTAATATCTTAATATCAAAAAATTATTTTAGATCCTCTGAGAAATGCTTCTGAAAGAATGAACAAAATATCTAGTCTAAAAGGGCTAGTAAAAGGTGACCAAGTCACCTAAATGGGCAAAGTTACATGGTGTGAACTATTGGAAATGTATAATTCATGATGTGATATGATTATTTAGACTTTGGAAACACTCACATATCCATCCTTAAAGTTTATATGTGAAACTCATGGTCATCCAAATAGTCAACATCAATTCACTAGGCCCAATAGCCTAGTTTGCCTATTTTGGCAATAAGAGAAGATTATTTCTTGGAATGGAGGGATACTATGGATTAAATGTAGATCATGAATATTATGTAACTACCTCATGTAGGTGACCAAACCCATTTCCTATAACCCATGAAGGATGTGTAAATTTTCAAAGTCATATTGGCATGGAAGGACGTGACAACTAATTACTTCATGGAGGGGTCCTAACTAAACCAATTCAATTATTTGTAACTATCATGAGGAGATTAAATTGACTAGGATTGGAATTCACATTCCCTTCATGGGGTTAAAATTGGTGAAAATTAGACATCAACATCCCAAAAGGCTCATTGAAGGCCACCCATCACTAAGGCAATGCATGGAGAAGTGTGGAGGTTGGTTGCAACTCCTAAATGAATGGATTATGGTCATTCATGACTTGTTTATGCCCTTTCCATGCCACATTATGTTATCCCTATTATCCATTTTTCTATAAATTTATGTTCTTACACCATTGTATGGATCCCTTAGCTAGGTATGAGGAAACTTTACCTAGATTTGTACCTTGTAAACCTCTTAAATTGACATATAGACTATTTAAACTTTTTCATGTTAATCTCTAGTGTGTTATATGATTATTTAATATGCATATGTGGTAGATTTTATACCTTTTCAATTCCTTGCCTCACATAGATGATATTAGATATTCTATGTAGATCACATAGTGTGAAAAAGTGTTGTTTATTAATCTTAGAGTGGAATTTCCAAGTGGTAAGTGTCTTGAATCAGATGTTACTTTCATGGCCCTCATATTATATCCACCTAGAATAGCCTCTATGTGAAACATTGATGCCTAGAATTTCTTGGAGATAGTGGTTAAGTTTCTTTTTTGGTTCATTAGTGTTGTTTAGGGTCAAATAGGGTGGATAATTATATTGGTGCATCACCTCCCTTTAGAGTAGGTTTCTAGTTCAATAATTTTTAGAATATTGGTGTATTATTCCTAATTAAATTTAAGGGTTTGAGTAGTAAACTTAGTAAATAAATAGACAATAATTAAGCTATTAATTTGTATAAATTAATTACAATTTTGACTTTTCAAAAAATAGTAATAAGAGATGGGAAGGAAGACCTAGCTAGAAACTAACTAATATGGTTGAGACAGGGCCTAATACTCGCTATGCAAGACTGGGACACTGTCAAAAACTAAGATCTAAAATCCATTTTTTCATTTGATAGGAGCATAAAAAAAAGATAGAAATGGCACCAGTGTTGTAGTCCACCTTTGCCACCATTGTCTCAAGGATCTAAGCTTTTTGGGTTTTGTTTGTTATGTCTGTGTGACCCTATTTGTGAAGTTTTGATAGATGAAAGTCTTTAGAACTCCTTTTAGAGTATATTTTCTCTTAAAATCATATGTTATATTATGATTTGACCAATTTTGAGAAAGAGAGGGGGTTAGGTGTCTAATATTCAGTAGACATGGATCCACACCCCTTGTGTGGGTATGTTTCCTACATATCAATACTTCAAAGAGGGATCAATCCATACATAGTTCTCCCAGTTGATGTGCTTTATGAAATTTTGTGTATGAAGATACAAAATGTTAAACTAGATATGATTGAGGTGGCTAGGGACTGGTGTAAGGAATTCAATAATATTTGAAGTGTATTGGTTGGTTATATGTAGAGAATAGGGAATATTTATTGAGTAGTCTTGCTTGTAATGTAGCTTGCTTAGTGATAATTACCAACCCTTTCCAAATGATATTTGAATGCACTTTTATAGGTATCTATTGGTCATGATTTTAATGTACTTGCATTAAGACGACAAGGACAAGGATGTGGAGCTATAAAAAATTGACCATTGGGGCCAAAAATATCCTAGGACAAGAGAACCAAAAATAGATAAGAGTGGCACCAGTGATATATTCCTAGTGTGGTGTTATTGTCCTGAGTAGACAAGAGCTAAGGGGATGGATATTTCATATAAAGGTGGCTTTGGTTCAATTGGGATCAAGTCTAGAAGGCTATGGATAACTAGGAATTAGTGAAAATATGCTTATGAGGGTCATGAGAGTAAGCAAGAGAGACCTAAGGGTTGGGTGTCATTAGACAAGCTCAATTTATACATTTTTGCATTTTATATGACTATAGTTTCCTTTCATGCTTTTCTCTATCCTTTTTCACTGCAAAAAGTCAAAAGGTTTTAGTGATTTGAGCTGAATGGATGAACCATGGGATCTAGCCCCATACACTAGAGGTTCAGCCTAGCTCTAGGTCACCCATATCATTAGGCTAATCCCATATTACCCCAAATGTGGAGGTAGGCTTGAACAACCTCCTCCTAGAGTGTAGTTTAGAGAGTTAACACTATCAAAAGATTATAAATGGTTAAAGGGTCATTTCCTTTATATTGATAAAATTCATTGATGAAAAAGAGGATTTAAGTTGTGTACTCTAAATCATCCTCATATTCTAGGGAGAACAAAGGATTGCTAACTGAGGATAAATGTGGATGAGTTATATAATTGGTAGTGTGAGTGTAAACATGAACATTCCTTCCATCCAAGGTGGTTTTCACAAGTTTTAAATTTGTATTATCCTTAAATAGGAAATTCATGATGAAAGAAATAGGTTAAAAGTTGTATAGAAAGAAGGATTAGTTGATAAGATACATAATAAAAGCAATTGACAATGTTATGTAGAATAGGAAACAAAATAAGGAGCAAAGAACAAAGTTAGATAGGATAACTATATACTACAAGATAGGAAACATAAAATGATGAAAATATAAATAATCATACAACTTGACTATGTAATCTAAAGCGAGAAATTAAACAAGATGAAAAAGATAAATAGTCATATAGGGAGACTCTATACTGAAGGTAAGTAATACTAATAGTCTATAAAAGACTATGTGGATAGGGATGATAGTGTTATGAAAATAAGTAATTTTTCTCAAGATAATAATTAATCAAATAAAATAAAGCACACATGTAATTAGATCAATGTGGTTGATCTAATTGGAGAAAAAAACACAAAACAGTAACTAACGTTGGCTAGTGTAAATTTTTAAATATAAAGTACAATGATCAAATATCAATAAACAATACTTGAATGTAAAGGAAAACTAATTGGTCATTCCTAAAAATTTTTAAGTTTTAATAAATTTTGAAATTAATTTGATCGGGATTTGGCTGTAAATAGTTTCAAGTAGTTTAGGCTCAAAAGGATCTATATTAGCAAGTGGTAATGGCTCGGTATTGGGACCTAACCCCTCACTTCATAATCCTATAGTGATAAGGGTGTTAGGTGCTTTTCCAATATATACCATAACTCACGTGTTTATAGATGGATGAAAAACAAAATTGGATTCCCCCTTGGTGATGAAATCCAAGTAGGTAGACCTTTAAAAGAAAGATGTTTAATTATTTTTAGTGTAAAGTGATTTTCAAGTGTGTGCAAAGGATAAACATAGTGTGACCAAATTAGTAAATTAAAAAACCACCTAATTTTCCTATGTTTGTTAGTCTATGAATGCAAGTAAATAAAATGAAAAGTTAACTAATTGCTCACAAAATAGGTTAAATCCTTTGATTTTGAATATTATAACATTATTTCATGTGACACTATATGCAAAAAATACATAATAGATTCAATAGGATCACTACTATTCTATAAAAGCAATATTTGGAAGAACACAATCAAACAAATTGACTATGTCTTCTAGAGAGAAGAGAAGTCGTGAAACTATGTCAAGCTAATCAACCTAGTTCAATGTAGGGTTTTAGTTTTATATAGTGAAAAAATGTAAAAAATAATATTATAACTGAAATTTAGAAATGAAAAATGAGGTAAGAATGAACCATGGTAGTTTTAAAGATGCTTAGTTTTCAAATTTTATGTTGTGTTGCTCAAATGCTGATTTTAATATTCTACGAACAGAGTCAATTGGGTTGATAGAGTTTGCAAAATCTATGTGCTAAAAAAGACTTTGCAAATAGATTCCTCCGGCTCAAATATGTTTACAAACCTATATGTTGAAAAACAAAAATACAAATAGAGTCTACTAGGTCTATCAAGTATGCAATTTTACAACTAAAAAATAAGACTATGTCCATTTGATTGATTTAGTCAATTATATTTGGAGAAGGCCTAAAAAAATAGAAAATACTCATTTTGGATTGATTGTGTGTTAAACTTTCACACATAATATTAGTATATATTGATAGGTTAAATATAATATTGTAAAAATAAAAATATATAATATTATAATAAAATGAATGTGTGAAAAAAAACCTACAAGGATTTGATTCACATTGGGTTCATCAGAATGTACACAAAGTAAAATGTATCTAACATATTAATAAATCTTAGCTTGTTAAATATAAATCCTACTCACACTTCTATTTTTTGATACATTTAGACATTTGGGGTCATGACCAAGATGGATCCACAAGACTTAACCAAAGGGTCCCTTATCACAATAACAACACTAAAGATAGTTCCAAAGCTTCTAGTCCAACAACACCATGCAATAACCCTATATAGGTCCTATGTTTTCATATTCAATAAGTAGAATAAAATTTAATTAAAATGTAATCTAATATTCACCAAAGCTTCTGGCACAAAGTGGTGGTAATAAACATAAAATGTAAACATGTATAAAATATTTATATTTAATCCAATATAAAGTAAATCTTAATACATGGGAGAGAAGTACAAATTCAAACCTATCTACATTAACAAAATAAAAACAATGTTATAAATACTTACCTTTGAAGATAAACATTCCAAGATCAAATCTTTCCCTTGACCAAGGTGCTTCACAAGGATTCTTTTTATATGTACGGATAGTAGGAATAAGTCAGCCCTAAGATACACAACTTCTCTATGCATCCAAAAGACTTCTTAAGAAGATAAGATCCATACCTCCAAAATAGTTACTAGAACCCTAAGCAGTGTTTCTCAATTAGAATGGTGGATAAGTCGATGTATAATATAATATTCTTCTTCTTCTATTTCTATATAAGTGGTGAAAATGGATGTGTATGTAGCTGAATATAACCCTAAATGTTTTTGAAAGTTTAGCCAATATAGTCAGACTAATTTGAATATATATCATTAATTTATCAATTTATGTTAGGTCCAAGTCTAGGTCAGCTAAGGCTAACTAAAACCTATAACATTGTAATATTCATTTGAATATAGGATCAGCCTAGGTTGACATTATTTGAAAAAATGTTAAAAAGGGTTTTTGGCTTAGGTAGGCTTAAAGTAATGTAGTGAATTACTTGGAGGAGTGTGTTAGGAATGTGTTAAATCTTAGGGAATTATAAATGATATGGTTATGTAAATAGAAAGTGGTATTATAGGTAACAACAATCCATCAAAACACCATTAGATTTCCCACCCTATTCTTAGTGCATTGTTTAAGGTGTGCACTAAGAGACACTAAGACTCGATGGTTTCCTACAAGAGATAAATCATCAATAATTGATAAATTATGAAAATATTATGTATATACAGGAGTACCATCTTCTCCTTAGACATACTGGTATTTGAGTGAGTCCTAAGGAGATATTTAGTGAGGTCATAAAACTCATAAACTATGAATATTTGTGACTCTATCTAGACATCTTGCATTATTTGTAACCTAGATCAGGTAGAATGTCCTACCTATAGAGGAACCATGGAAAATATTTATTCAAACACTATATTTTTAAAATGAGGGCTAGTTAATTTAGTTCTTAAGCGAGGTGTGTAAATAAAGGGCTATGCAATAGTGGTATATGTTAGTCCTTATATGAATTGTGAAATAGGTATATAAGTGATAGTCATCTGGTGAAGAGTGAAGGCATTAACCATATTTACGAAAGAGTCTAAAATTAGAGTGTTTACAAAAGGAGGGATAGTAGAAACACCTTCTGAGCTCCATGAAGTGATTGCAATTAGGGGGATAACCTGATAACCTTGTGTAATGGATAAAATTATGGAGGTAGTTATTGGTATCCAATATTGTGAGGTGGTCATTAAGGAAGAAGTCAGAAAAAATAATGTAATTACTAAATTTTCAATAGTTGTACCTTTTTGGTTCATATCCTTGTTCATATAAGGAGATTGGTTTGTCTTCATATTCTGCACTTGACTTTTAACTAGAGTGTGAGAATTACTAGGGATTTAAATCTCAAATGTTCTTTATGAAGTTGCCTTTTGAGAAATATTGAATTTAGATTCTCCTTCTGAGTCCTCTTCATTTAAATGTTGGTCTAATACATATTCCTCCACATAGTCATATCATTTTTTAGAGTATGGAATACCTGATAATAGACCCAATTAAGGATATGGCCTATCGTATTCCTTTGATTCCCTAAGGGACTGTAGAATATTCAAATAATTTGTTATTATATAAACTACCACATGATCAGTAAATAAATTAATTTTAGTATGTACTCTAGGAGGAGAAAATGAATAAATGACTACACAAGCTTGAGGTATTGGTTTGACAAATATCATGTGAAATAAAAGGTGAATTTTTGTTCTAAAGTTTTATATGTTTATAGAGTTTATTTCCCTACAACATTTTTATTTTAGATGTTCTTAAGGATTTTTTAATTTAATCATTCATAAGTTTATTCCTATGTTTTCTCCTCTACCTGAGTTTGCTCAACTTGGTAGGTGGCCTTTTACCCTTTATCTATTATGATTGCATCATCCTCGATAATAAAGGAGTCACGTTGTATCATCTAAGCAATCTATATAGACATTTAATAATTTTAATCTTTATATAAAATTTATAATCATCTTCAGGATTCATAAAAATCTAATCATGCTCATATTGATCATCTCCATAGTTTTGTTTGTATTGCATTTTAAACCTATTTATTGTCTAGATGATTAATCTCTTAGGGTCTCAAAATATGAGTTTAGCCAATATAAGCATAAAATAACCTATGTATCTTTAGTTTTTTTATATTCATTCACAATTTTAGATTTGTTACCTTCGAATGCTAAGTGGTGTCTTTTGATACTTGGATATTTTATCCCTTTTCAAAATTTCATCCACACTATTGTACAAGTGATAATCTATATCATACTTAACTAGTTTGTCAAGTGCATTCTTGGGTAGATAGATAGGGCCACTAGAGTGAATTCAGACCTTATGACTCTATGATATAAATAGATGTAATAAAAACCCAATGACTTAAGTGATCTCTTAATCTCCATAGATAGTGTTGGGATTTGGTGTCCATATATTTAAAAATAAACAAGATGATATAAGGTTTTTGATATCCTCTACATACAAACTTTGGATTTATAGCTATAAAAGTGATCAAAACCATCACATATCATTTTTGATCATTTTAGCTCCTAAGGAGGGGTCTCAGTAGGGTTGATAGTACTATAAATGGTGTCCATTAAATATGAAATAATATAGAAGCTACTATCTACCTAGTCATGCACGACCCTATGGGTTTTTATTTTTTATTTTATTATTTACATCAATGGGTAAATTCCCTTGACTTCAAAAATTATAGACAGTAAAGGGTCCCATATCTCATTTACATGAGTTATAGATGAGGCTCCTTGTAACTAACTTAACAAGACCATGGCACTAGACTTGAACTAGGTAATGTGGAGCTTCTTCTTCATAGTAAATTTGTTGGGATTTTTGGTAATGGGATTTTCAATCCTCTCATTTAATCAGATGAGCTAAGGTGATTTCATATCAAACTAGGGTCAGTGTCTAATGACAATAAACAATGAGTTATGTAAGATAGTGGCTAATAGATGTATCTTTCTTTTTTTTTTGGGTGGGGGGGGAGTTGTGAATAATTTACTCCTAAAGACCCAATCTAATTTATTCAAATTAAAACATAAATATTTATTATAAATTAAATACTCTTATTGAATGGAAATAATTTTAATAGAAACAGAATTCACTGAAATTAAAAATGCTTTCAAGGGAACCACACTTTCTAGAAATAAAATTATTTTTAAAAGAGACACACAACTAATCTAGGTGGATAGAATTGAAATTTATTTTAAAGAGGAATGTTTTGAAATTCAAAGTGTTGAAAGTAAAATTGATTGAAACACACATGCATAAACACATAGACATGTATGTTAAAACATATAGCATAATACTTTACATAAATGAAAGAATGACAAACCTTAAGACATGCAACAATATGAAATAAACATATTAATATCGAAATATATCTTGTTTCCTCAGTTGATTCGGCCCTTTCTCTCCCTTATAATAGGATTCTAACAAGAACTATCTTTTTACAAAATTAATGAAATTAGTTTCTCATTACTTCTTGAAATCATTAAAATTTGAGAATGAAAATCTTTGTGTCTATTATTCAATTTTCCTTACTTTTTAGTATTTTATACCAAATCTCTACTAACTTACTATGAATGATAAGGTTGTATATATAATACAACTTATTTAGAAACTTCTTGTTTGAGAGTAATAACTTAAAAAATGAGTTTATAAGTGATTTATTAATATTAACAACATAAAATTATTTGTTTAGAACTGATTTCATATTCTTATAAACATAAAAAATTAGTTTATAATTGATTTTGTATTCTTAATAACATAACAGATTAGTTTTGAAACTGATTCTTATTATAGGCTAACTGATAAAGTCGATTCATACATTATTTGGAGGATATCAATAATCTCCATTATTTAAGGATAAAATAGTGGGAAGTTATAAATTCATATGTACACCATCTTACAATTTATTGGAGAGAATAAAGGGTTTTTTTCTTTTCAAAAAGTTACGATTTTTTTGGAGAGAATTAATCACAATCTTAGCTAGTTTAGTTTCCTCCAACATCTTGATTTTTGAGATATTTATAGTAGTTGAAATACTGAAAATATATTTACTTATTTAGAAATACATATTTTTAAGAATATTATGAATAGATTTCATGGAAATAATCTATATAAGTAGGTAAAAATCATTTCTAGAGCTCTTTGCTTTCATATTTATAATTGTAGACCTTTGTAGTTGTTAATGTCTATTTCTAGAAAATTATATATATATATATATATATATATATATATATATATATATATATATATATATATATATATAGAGAGAGAGAGAGAGAGAGAGAGAGAAAGAAAGAAAGAAAGAATATAAAACTTATTAAAGATCATTATATCATTATGTATTTAGTATTATAGACCTTAAATCAATTTTGGGCATCTTCAGAGCTAATTATATGCATTTCCAAGGCTAGGACTATGCATCTTTTGAGCTAGGACCATTGATCTCTTGAGCTAGGAAGGAGATCTCTAGAGCCAATTCAAATACCAATAAATTTTACAAATCAACTCAAATAAAGATGATTCCTTTTTTAAACATGTCTAAATATTTTATAAGAATCAAAATATGTGATTAGATTTAGGTTTATGGATGTATTGATGATTTCTTTTTACCATTTTATAGAACCTATCCATTTTGTCCTTACACCTTCACATGCCAAAATAGCAAAGAAACCAACACAAAAACATGAACTATTTTTGGTTAATAATTTTTTTTTATACCTTATATGATATTGGATCAATATTTCATCTAACTTAAAAGAAAATAAAGAAACATGGAGATGATTATATGGAAATCATAAGCTATTGATAATCTTCAGAGCAACATGAAGGTTGTTCTTGATTTGGTATTTTAGCACTTCAAACTTTTATATCTAAATTTATGTCTTATTTTAGCCTATATAGATAACATTTAACATCTATTATCCAAGAACATATTATAAAATAAAAGCAATGTAGACTATAATGACTTTCAAAGAATAAACTAGATATATATCCCATAGTTCATTATAAATAAGCAAAAGTTATAAAAAATACATCTACTCCTCCTTAAAACATGATTTATGAAATATATAATATATTATTTATTGATATAATGAGAAATTTTATTGTCTCATCATATCTCCCACAATTAAACTCATTCATGTTCACATGAATAATACTATTTTCCCTGTAGATTTAACTTTTTTGTAGCATTTATTATAGTGATGTTCCTTTTAGATATTATTATACTTATTAAATCCAAAATAAAGATTTTAAAAACTTAAAAATATTTATAGGCTTGTTCTGTTATGTTATCCTATGATGGAAGTTTTGACGAGTGAAGATTTCTATGCACTTTTGATGCACTTTTTTATGCTCTGTGAATGTTTTCTTTATTTAAATATATTTTTTGATGGGAAGATTTGTCTCTAATTTTCAGATTAATTAAATAATTCATCTCATCTCTTATTTCAAACTATATAAGATGAAGTAGATCCAAATGAACATTCTTTTCACTTAAACAATGTAATTATAAAGCGTTTGAAAAGAGTCCTTTGAAATCAATAATGCATTTATAAGAACAAAAAAATTTCAAGTCAATAATTCATTGATTAAGTGTTGAAAATATCAATCAATTTTGTTTTCAAATATTTCCTTCTCTTCTCTCCCATACTTTGACTATACATGTCCTCATCCATGGGGAGATTCTTTATTTTTTTTTAAATTTCGCTTCACAAGGTCTTTTCCAATTGGACCCATTTATAATTGAAAAACCTAAAACTATATTTAAAAATAAAATAAAAAAATAAATGCCTTAGTCATACTTCTAGCTGTATTTTGATTTCTTCATTTCGATATGGTGAAAGTTATTTAATGCTTAAAGAGAGGGAAAAGGTAAAGCTAATTATGTACAACTTTATTTCTAGTTTAAGAAAAAAAACTATTTGTTGGTTTTCAAAATTTTCACCATTTTTTATATTTGATTTTTTTTCCCTTGATTAACCATTTGTTTCTTTCATGATCATGGACTTTTTATCAAGTACATGGCTAGCCAACAAGCTAGTTTTTTAACCATGACCATCAACAACTTCTACTAGTTATTATTATTATTATTATTATTATTATTATTATTATTATTATTATTATTATTATTATTATTATTATTATTATTATTATTATTATTACATGATGAAAAATTATGAAGTGGTCATTCAAATTAGTCTACAATATTCAAATTAAAAAGAAAGTTGATTGTACTCATAAATTTATTATTTTGGAAGAAAAATTTATCAAATTCACTCTCTATGTAAAATTATTAAAAAGCCTCTTTTTATACAAAAAGAAAAATTAGATGAGGAATACTATTCTCTCCAACACTTTGAATATGATATATCAAGTTCCAATAATTGTTTTAGTAGAAGGATCAATGAGTGGGGGACTAAAATAGAACCATCCATGACTAGTTTATGCACTTATATGATAACTTGAGTGAACAACATGAGGTTATAAGGTACATCAACATACTCTCACCTTATATTTCTATGAATCTAGATTTTTTAACTCCTAACACTTTGGGGCAAGCAAATCAAAATCTCACCAAGATCAAATCCAAGGTAAATATGAATCAACATCTGACCTATTCATCTAATGCAATGTGTAAGGGTCATTAAATTCATAAATCCACATCATAACCTTATACATAGAAGCGCACCGCTTCTTGGAAAGGTGATGAGCCTCAAAATACCACTCAACACTTAAAGGCTATTATGCCTTCTACTTACTACAAAGGTAAGAAGAAGTCTAGTGATAATTGGTG
>JARHVA010006087.1:172500-305000 GCA_037957365.1 Torreya grandis
GTAAAGAAGGGAGAAGATTCGGGATGACAGAAATAATGAATAACTAATAACCAGAAAGAAAATGAAAATAAACACAGAAAATACTTACCTGTCAGAAGCCGTGATGAAAGCCATAGTTGAGGTTGTCTGTGCAGTGCCAGAGTGAAACGAACGCTGGAGTTGGTGGATGCTGGAGTTGATGGATGCTGGAGTTCAGAGAGTCTGTAAATGTCAGAAATCAGAGAGAAGATTAAATGATTGGGTTGATTCTGATGAAGGCCCAGGGATGGTTTCGAGAGACGGTTCGATAACCGTTTCGGGAAAACAATCGGGAACCGAATGGTAACTGATAACAGATAACGGGATGGTGACCAACGTCGGCAGGATTGCCGACGTCAGCCGATAAGTGACCGACGTCGGCGACATCGGCCAGGTAAAGACCGTCGTCAGCAGATGCACAATGAGGACCGAGTCTAGCTTTTAGTTCTCTGCTCATTGTTACATGCTGCTAGGGTCAAGGTTGGTGGAACAAGTGATCGACAAGGGTTAAGCGAAGAAGAATAAGATGGGGAATGACCAGGGAAGTCGACACAATTTTGGTGTCTACATTTGCCCCTTTTTGTCTTGTTGGTTGTTCTGACGAACTGCAAGACAAAAATAGGAGTGATTGCCCCAGGTGAGGGATAAGGTTGATTTCGTCTTGTTGGTTGTTCGAATGAACTGCAAGACAAAAATAGGAAGCGGATAGGTTGCCCCGATTATGGATGAGGTATTCCCCCTCAAAGCAGGAGTCGAGGGAAGGGAATCGAGAATCGGGTGCTGATTTGACAAAGAGTGGATGAAAAAGGGGTGAGGGTGAATGCTGCAAAAGTCGTGATTGCTCGCATACTACTGCACGAGATGGTCAGGTCAAAAGTGTCGCAGGTCAAGGGTTGAGGAGTGCCAAAATTGAAATAACTGGGCCCCAACATTTAGTCGTCTGTTGATCGGGTCACTCAATCTAAGCTGAAGCTCTAAATGGTCGTCGTGTTCCAAGTATCCCAGGCTCAGGAAATGCTCCTAGAAACACGAAAAAACCACAAGTAGGGTGGATCAACCGGTTTGCGATCCTATACTTGTGAGGGTCCAAAAAGGTCTGCGCATAATTCTGCTAACCAGTCATGAGGTAGCATACATGAAAAAACAACCAAGGCAACAGTGTCTTGAAAGTAGTCGAGGTCAGAGGAGATAGGCATGATCTCCAATGGTTGGTGGTCGAGGGGAGGAATGGACGAAAGGATGTGGCCGAGCTAACCCCAGAAGACCCCATGTCAACTGAGTGCTGCCTACATAGCCCTAGTGATAGGGCCTCAGGCCAATGTAGTTCTCCCTATAAGGGAGGGAGGGTCAAAGGGATAAAATGGGTCATGGTCAAGGACAAGATTATGGTTAAAAGAAGGAAGGAAGGTTTGTCCATTAGAGAGATGAACAAACGAGAATGGTCGAGCTAACCTCAGAAGACCCCATGTCAACTGAGTGCTGCCTACATAGCCCTGGTGATAGGGCCTCAGACCAATGTAGTTCAGACAAAGGGTCTGAGTGGTAGACAGGTGGTTAAAATGGTTGATAGATTGGTCGATGATTGGATGTGGTCAAGTGTCAAGATGATGAGGGGAAGATGAGGATAAGACGATGCTACAGATGGTGTATTCTGTAGAATTGGTTGAAAGGCTTTCATCCCTAGCAAGTTTCCATAGTCATGATGGATGTATGCTAAAAATGAATGAAGGTTGATTTATGCTTTAGAAAGTATTGGTTTATGCTTAACATAAATTGGGTCTGGTCGATAGTTTCTATGTGTACTGGTGTCCATAGAAACTATGTGAAAAGGACAAGGGTGATGATAATGTCATGTTGTCGAGTTGTTGGTCTGAGAATGTTTTAGTTGAAAAAGGTTTGGTTAAAGGTGAGCAAAGTGAAAGATATGTGAAAGGCATATTGCTCTTTCATTGACAAGGACCAAAAAGATAGCATAGATAGGGGTTATGAGAACCAAGAACCCCATTCATGCGTGACGTCGTTGACCGTGGTTATGTTAGAGCGGTAATCGAATCACTTAGACATTAAAGTGAGCTCAAAGTCCCTTGAGCAGGTGATAGGAGGAGGAAGAAGGGTAACCTATTTTAAGAGCAGACATAACTTTGCCCCTTTTTATAGGAGACCCTGAGATAACTATAAGTCAAGTCCATGACCTTTTTTTTTTTTTTTTTTGCGCAGACTGATCAATGCGGGAAGCCTGCAGAGAGATGTCGTTTGCTTGGTGGTCAGGTTGTGAAGCTAATCAATGCGGGAAGCTTCTAAAATAGTGCTATTTATTGCCAGATTTAGTCATAGCCATCCTTCGAGGGAGTGGTCTAGATTTTTGTTTAATATAAGGGCTTTTGAATAGCTGTCCTTCGAGGGAGCAGTCTATTAATTACAGCAATGATAGTACAGCTGTCCTTCGAGGGAGCAGTCTGCTTTTTGATTTTGATATTGATATAGTGACCATGGATATTGTGACATCTTGATTTGTTTTGACAGAAATGTGAGTCATGGACAAGATTATAGAAGGTCAAGGGCTCCCTTTTATGAGGACAAAGCATTCATACAGCATAAAAGGGTTATAAGAATTGTTAAGAGGAATAGGGTTGAAAGGAGGTAGGGTTAAGAGGACAGGGATTACTCAAGGGATGAGCTCAAGTTAAGTGTCAAGTGGACGAATACTCAACTAACAGTAGAATGGTCGCAGATGCAACGCATTAAGAGGCTCAGGTTCTGGGCGTCCATCAAGAGAAGACAAACGATAAGTCCCTGATCCATACTTGTGCATGATAATAAAAGGTCCGAGCCAATTAGGAGCAAACTTGCCTCGTTTACTTCGCTCCATATTGGTCACGTGTTGATTCTCTTTGAGGATGAGGTCTCCGATGTTGAAATCTCGTTCTTGCATATTTTTGTCATAGGTGCGTTTGATGCGACGTTGATAGACATGGAGATGATTAAGGGAAGCAAGACGGCGTTCGTCAAGTAACTCAAGTTGAGCTAAGCGATCTTGATGAAAGTCATCATTGGAAAGGATATCATGTAGAGAAATGCGGAGAGACGGGATCTGTACTTTGAGAGGTAAGACAGCCTCTGTTTCATACACGAGAGAAAAAGGGGTAGCACCCGTAGAGGTTCGGATGCTAGTGCGGTAGGCCCACAAAGCGAAGGGAATGTGAATGTGCCAATCCCTGCCTGTGTCACTGACCACTTTCATGAGAATTTTGGTGAGAATTTTGTTGGAAGCCTCGGCCTGCCCATTTGCTTGTGGGTAGTAAGGCGAAGAGAAACTGAGTTTGATGCCGAAGGAGTCGCATAGCTTTTGGACAGTTTTGTTTTTAAAGGACTTGCCATTATCGGTGATGATTTTATGAGGGACACCGAAACGACAGATGATGTGGGTGTTGATGAAGTCGACGATCTTGTCGGCTTTTGTGGAAATGAGAGGAATGGCTTCCACCCACTTGGTGAAATATTCAGTGGCTGTGATGATTGATTGATGACGAAGAGATGAATGAGGATTAATCTCACCGATGAGATCTAAACCCCATTGAGAAAAAGGCTAGAAATCCTAAGCAATTTGTAAGGCGTGACTGGGAAGATGAAGCAAGTTAGAGTGCTGCTGACACTTGATGTAATGCCGAACATAGTCGCTACAGTCTTGATGAAGGGTAGGCCAATAATAGCCCAGACGAAGGGTGCACTTGGCAACCGAATTCCCACTGAAATGTCTGCCACAAATCCCATCGTGGACTTGTTGAATGGCTTGAGATGCTTCAGTGGAGGTGAGACAGCGAAGAAGGAGGCCGTCGAAGCCTCACTTATAGAGAAGACCCCCTAGCATGGTATAGCGAGTAGTACGCTTGATAAAAGCTCGTCGTGCATTACTAGAGAGGTTGGGAGGAATGACAGAGAAAGATAAGAAGTCTACAAGTTGCTTATACCAAGCATCTTGTGGGCTGGGGTCTATAGTGTTGACATGATGAATGTGAGGAGAGATATATGAAGGCAACGGCACACGACGCACCGTGACAAAAAGTCTGGATGCAGGTGAGGAAGATGGGATATGTGAAGCAAGAGAAGCCATGGTGTCAGCAAACTTATTCGTGGATCGAGGAACAGTCTGCAGGAGGAAATGGTCGAAAGATGCAAGGAGAATGTCAACACGGTTTTTGTACCTTTGTAAAATTTCATTTTTACAGAGGTATGAACCATTGACCTGATTGATGACAAGCTGTGAGTCACCGAAGATGTTGATGGACTTGATGCTAAGAGAGAGGGCGGTCTGAAGTCCCAAAATTAAGGCCTCGTATTCGGCCATATTATTGGTACAATCAAAGTCGAGTTTAAAAGACAGAGGCATGGGCTCCCCTTCGAATGGGATTAGAATAACCCCAGCGTCCCCACCTAGTTGACATTTAGAACCGTCAAAGAACATAGTCATCTGATAGGTGGTGTCATCAGAGGAAAGCACAGCAATAGACTCATCAGGGAATTCACACTGCGAAGGTTGATTGTCAGGAAGAGGGGCATCTGCTAGTTGATCAGCGATGGTTTGCCCCTTGATAGATTTCTGCTGGATGAATTCGAGATCGAACTCAGCAAGCAGCATGAGCCACCGAGCCATACGTTGATTCTGATATGGCTTAGAGTGCATATACTTGAGAGGGTCGGTGTGAGTGATGACAAAGGTTTTGTGACTAAGAAGATAGTGGCGAAGCTTAGTAGCAGCAAAGACTAACACCAAACAGAGTTTCTCGATATTGGTATACTGAGTTTCATAATCGACCAGTGTTCGGCTGATGTAATAAATGGCTTGCTCACGGTGATGTTCGTCTTGGTGCGCGATCATGGCACCTAACGAATGGTGAGTGGCTGAGATATAAAGGTAGAAGGGTTGGTCATCTTTAGGTGGAATGAGGACTGGTGGAGAGACCAGATAGCGTTTTAAGGCTTCAAAAGCCTCTTGACAGTTCTTATCCCATGTAAAAATGACATCCTTTTTAAGGAGATGATGAAAAGGTTGACAGCGGTCTGAAAGCTGCGAGATGAAGCGACGAATGGACTGGAGCTTGCCTTGCAAACTACAAAGCTACTTGAGATTAGTCGGGGGAGGCATTTCGAGGATAGCGTGAATCTTGGCGGTATCTATCTCGATGCCACGGAAGGAAACAATGAAGCTGAGAAGCTTACCAGAGAGGACCCCAAAGACACATTTCTTGGGGTGAAGATGAACATGGTACTGAAGAAGATGAGAAAAGATGATTCTGAGAATGGTCAGATGGTCACGGCGAAGCTTGGACTTGCCGAGCAGGTCATCCACATAGTCCTCCATGATTTTGTGGAGGAGATCGTGGAAAATGTAGGTCATGGCACGCTGATAAGTGGCACCTACATTTTTCAAGCCGAAAGGCATGACTCGATAGCAGAAAGTCCCCCATGGGGTGGTGAAAGTAGTCTTGTGCTGATCTTCCAGAGCGATCAGGATTTGATTGTATCCTGAAAACCCGTCCATAAGAGATAGCATCTCATGTCCGGCCGTAAGATCAACAAGCTGGTCGATGTTAGGAAGAGAAAAGTCGTCTTTGGGACAGGCTAGGTTGAGGTTGCGATAGTCTGTGTAGATCCGAATCCCCCCAATTGCCTTGGTGAATAGGACGATGTTAGAGACCCACTGTGGATAGTCGATGGGCTGGATGAAGGAGACAGAAAGGAGGCACTGAAGTTCCTCTTTAACAAGGAGGGCAACGCGGGGATGCATCTTTCAAAGCTTTTGCCTGACAGGCTTAGCCTCTGGTTTGGTGATAATGTTATGGGTAACGATGGTGGGGTCGATGCCAGGCATATCACTGTAAGTCCAGGTAAAGGCCTTGCTATGGTTAGAGAGGAAATGGGTATAGTCAAGCTGCTCCTGAGCGTCTAAAGATTGGCCAATCTTTAAGACATGAGGAACATCAAAAGAAAGAAGGTTGATGTCAATGGTTGATTCATTTAACATAACCTGGGTCTCAGAAGGGAGGGAGCACTGGATGAAAGAATCGTCAGCGCCCATGTAAGAAAGAATGGCGTCATTGTCAATGCAGTGAATAGTGTGAATGGTTGCCAACTCATCTTCGATCATGCTGGGAAGAATGAGAGGGAGAGATTTGGACACCCCATTGAGCTGATAAGTCAAGGGGTTCAGGTGAATGGTGTTTATGGAAAAAAAAAACTAGGAGGAATGGAAACCACAGACTCCATAGGTGAAGGTGGTGAAATAGGCGAGTGTGGAGGAAATTGGTTAAGGATTGGTTCAGGACAAAGGTCTAAAGGGTCTTGAGTGGGGTCGTGATATCCCAGACCATACCATTTCTTGGTGTCGTCATCATTGGGCGGTTGGATAGGCTGATGGGAGCCCTGCTCATAGCGTCTGAAACCAAAACCGTTCCATGCACACCTGTAAAGGTAAGTGTGTGCAAAGGCAGGGTTGCCAAGAAATGATAAATCTGATGTGAAAGGTTGAGGTGAAGAAAGAGGATTACCGTCAAGAGGAGCTTGATTAAGCCCCCCATAGACGAGGTTGGTGCGAAGGTGAGGGGGACCATAAGGTATGATCATCCCTATCCGATGGTCGTAGCTGGGGCTGTGATGAAGGCGTCCATACTCTTGTGGAGTTTGGAACATGTCTAAAGCCAGCAAGCGATATTCTCCCAATGAAAGTCTTTGGAAGACGTCTTCCATGGGGTCTGTGGTTGTCGCTTGAAGGGGAGGTGTAAGGGCAACCGCCTGTTGCGAACTGGTCAAAGCTTCCGCAGATGGAGGCAATGCCAGGGTTAACGGCTTGATAGGAATGAGGACATCGTTTGGACGGTAGGTGGTGTTGCATGTTTTGAAGGGTGAAGGGTCAGTAGGAATGGTGTGGACTTGTCCGTCATGCTCAAACTTCACACAATGGTGCAGGGTGGAGGGGACACAGGACATGGCATGGATCCAGGGTCGGCCCAGCAAGATGTTGTATTGGAACTCTCCTTCGATGATGTAGAAGAGCTCTGGGACTGTGCGTGGACCAATGCGAATATGAAGGATGACTGTGCCAATGGTCGTGGCAGTAGTGTCATTGAAAGAGTGCAAGATCGCGTCAGTTTTGGAGACGCAATTCTTGGGAAGAGCCAACTGATCAAAGGAATGGGTGGAGATGATGTTGATGCTAGCGCCTCCGTTAATCATAACGCGTTTAATGCGTGTTCGATCGATATAGGTGGTGATGAAGAGGGCAGCGTCCTGATCTTCCGTGTTGGATGTAGGAATTTCAGAATCGCTGAATGTGATGGAGGCGATAGGGTCTAAGGAGTGGATAAGGGTAGCAAGTGGTTGGGGATCCTCAGGTTGGACCTCCGCTGCCTGTAGGGCTTGGATGAGGGCCTGACGATGTTGGGGAGAGGTCTGGATGAGATTGTAGAGGGACATCTTCACAAGTGTCTGGTGAAGCTGTTTCAACATGGAGTCGTGGATTGGTCCAGAAGAAGAAGAGGAAGAGGAGGGTTGAGGCGTGCCAAGGATAGAAATCTTAGGCTTAGGTGGTTGAGGTGGATTGACAAAAGGGTAGGTCCAAGGAATGGCGGCTTTTTCTTTCACCTTGTCCTTCTGTGACCTAGTGGTGATGTGAATGGCATTGATTTCAAAGATGGGAGGTGAAGATGATGAAGGGGTTGTAACCGATTGATGAGATGTGGATGGATTTGAAGAGGTAGAAGGTTTATGAGGAGTCAGGGGGCGGTCGAAAGTGTCCTCAAAGAGAAGAGTGTCTTTCTCCAGATAACGGCGAATGACAGCCTTGAGGGCACAGCAAGTCTCGGTGTCATGTCCTGGTGTACGATGATATAAACAAATCTTCGTTTCGTCGAACCAGGAGGGTTTAGACCCGAGAGGTTGGAAAGGCTTGATGGGTGGAAGAGTTATGCTAGAAGTTTGCAAAAGTCGTTGCAAGATTAAAGAGTATGAACCCACTAAAGGATCCGTGCTCATTGATGTATGCGATGTCGGTGACTTTTACTTGGGCGACGTTGGAGGGGGTTTTTGTACCACCTTTTGGGTTGATGGTGCGATGACAGGCTGAGACGGTACACTCTTCATGACAGGTATCACCCTTTTGGGATAGGGTAGGCTAGTGGTCGACAAAGGAAGCAAAGGAGGCAATCGGTTTTGATTAAAGGTTGGAGCGGGAAGGACTCTAGTTAGGGTTGAAGGATGCGGGCCCAAAATGGAGGGCAATGGTGACGGAAGAGGAGGCGTTCGCCTCTATGGTTTGGCAGTCTTTTGTGATTTAGGTTGAAGATTACTATTAGTTGAAGTTTGGTTTAAGTCCACCTTCACTTGTGGATGAGTGAGGTTGGAGACGGGGCGAACGCCAAGCGATTTGATAGGTTTAGGCAGAGTAGATGAGGGTTTTGGTTTTGATGAGGTTGATGGAGATGTAGATGGTCTAGAGGAAGAAATCTGATTTTTGTTGATAGTCTTAGGAGGTTCTGCCATGGGAGGATTAGCAGCATGAGATGAGAGGGCCTGGGCTTGTTGAAGGGCTGTGAGACGGTCCCACAATCCCTGATGTTCCACTTTCCTAGAAGGGAAAAGTTTGAGTCTCTCCACTAGTCGGGAAAATGGCTGAGAAGATGCGGGATGAAGTTTGGGCTCTTGAGAAGACGTCGACGGTTGTGGGATTGAAGGTGAGACGGGTGTAGTAGTCTCAGACCCAAAGCATGGTGAAGTCGTAACAGGTTCATGTTTGGTTGGAGACGAAGGAGAGATAGGTTCTTCTCTGGGTGGAGAAGAAACTAGAGAATGAAGCTCCTCAAGCGGGTAAAGGGCAGGGATGATAGTGCCTTCCACTTGTGGTCAAGAAGTAGGAAAGGTTGGGTCTTCCATGGGCAGCAAGAAGGAAGATGGTGAAACTGGCGGTGCTGGTAAGGTTGAGGCGTCCTCTAAAATGAGAGAAGTTGAGGGAGAACTAGCCGGTGAAAGAGGTTTGTCCACATGTGATGGACTGATGGATGAACTCACCTCTTCGAGTTGGTTAGAAATGAGGGGCGAGACCGTATTGACTGTTCGAATATTATGTTCATGGGTATTGTCAGTCAAGGTCTGGACGTTGTTTTGGGTTGGTGGATGATTAGGGAACGGTTGTTTGAAAATATCGATACCCTGATTAGGAGGGGCGTTAGGATTGTCGAGGATGAGGTCACCCTTTTCCAACATGTCTTGGACTATGTTTTTAAGGGTTTTACAGTTGCCCGTGTCATGACCTTTAACACGGTGGTAGTTACAGAAGTCATTTTCCCTATACCATGCAGGGATGGCGCATGAGGGATCAAATTGTGGTGGAGGTCGGATCTGAGGGAGATTGATGGCCCCTTGTTTGACGAGTTTTTCCAGCACAGACACGTATGATTCTCCAAGTGGAGTAAACTGTCGCTGTATGTATCTCTGCTGAAATTGACGAGTGGCACTCATAGATGTGGATGGTTTAGATTAATTAGTTGAAGGTGAAGAGGAAGAAGATCTAACAACCACAGCATTTGCTGAAGCTTTAGATTTAGAATTGGATGAGGAAGGCTTAGAAGAGGGGTCATTGGTTTTGGAGTTGGGATTCTTACTCCGCAACTTGACTTTATTCTCCTCAATGGCACGTAACTCAAGTTTACAAGCCATCGTGAAGGCTTCGTCAAAAGTGCGAAAGGTTTGAACCCTCAAGGTAGAAGAAATATGTTTAGCACAGGCTTGAGAGAAAATTTCAATAAGCTCAGGCTGGGGTAAGGAAAATGAAAGTTGATTGATAAGGCCCCTCCACCGAGCGACGAAATCAGCAATGGATTCATCCTCGAACTGGCAGATAGAATAGAGGTCTGTGAAGGAGACCTTCTTGGCGATATTGATGGAGAAATGATCGAGGAAGAGCTGGGCCAGCTGAGTGAACATGAAGATGGAATGGCTGGGAAGAGAGCTGTACCACTCAAGTGCAACACCTGAGAGAGACATGGGAAACGTGCGTAAGAGTAACGCATCGTCGTGGGCGATAAGGTAACAGGCGTGTCTGAATGCCCGTAAATGTTGTTGTGGGTCTTCCTTGCTCTGGAAACGAGAAAACTTAAGAAGTTCCCACTGGCTGGGATATGGTCTGATGGGGAGAGAAGGATGGATGGGCTCATTACAGATTTGTTCGTACGAGAGAGTATTGCGTGAGCCGATAACGGAGGTCTCTAGGTTGGACATTTTATCCATCAGCATCTTGATAATATCTATTGATGGATTGGCAGGTGGAGCACCTCCTAGATTGTAAGGTGCTTGAAAGAGGCTGGAAGAGGTATACGACGTAGTCAGTTGTACCAATAAGGGCGCAACGTATGGATGACTAGTCGTAGGGACAGAAGAAGTGACTAAGGATGGTTGGATGGAAGACATGGCTAGGTTTGATGTGGTCATGGGAGGTTGACTAGAGGTAACATGGGCCAATGGATGGGTAGCCACCCTAGTGTTGATAGGAGTAAGGGTAGGCGGAATGGAGACGACCAAGTTTTGAAAGGGGGTAGAAAGTGGTTGAGTGGGTTGAGATTGATTGGGGGCCAAAACCCCGGTGAAAGTGGGCCCAACGATGGAAGGAGAAGCCACACTTGGATGGTTGGTAAAAGGTTGGTCATTGTTTGAGGTAATAGCCTGGGTATCTAAGGGTTGGACTACGGACGCCGTTGATACGGCCGCAGTTTCGAGGAGAGAAGTTGGCATTCCATAGATTGGATTGCCCAAGGAGTCTCACGTTCGGCTATTCGCGAGATAGTATTGCAAGGCTGCGGTATTGAGGTCCAAGAATCGTGCAAAATCTTGGTCCCCTTCTGGGATAATAGGCATTTGGGTCGGAGATGGTCTGGTAGGAGTTCTTTCAGTTTCCGAGTTGAACTCCATTATAGGGTTGGTTGTAGGCGGGGTAGACGGAAGAGGATGATGCCTCGCATGATCGACTAGAGCCTTGGCTTGGCTACGAGTCAGAACCATTCAAGGCAAGGAAGAACGTCCTCACAAGCTCAAACAAGTAGATAAGAACCAAAAAGATGAAGACACAAGTAGATCCTAAAACCTTAGAAGTAAATTATTAGGATTATAGTGGCTTATGCCTTAGAATGTGTGTAGAGGAAGATTGGCTTTGTGAGTCAGGTCCTAGAAGAAGCAGTCTATGGAAGGTTTCGGGTTTGGTTATGGTGCTCAAGAAGTCTGTGTTAGGGTCTGGTACGTGGCCTAGTGCTAAGGAGCAAGCTCCCCTCACTTCACGATTCCAGTGGTTAGCTGGTTTCGCTTAGCCAAGATATACCTCGCCTAGAGTTTATACTCTGCCAGAGAACGGAGTGGGCTTCCCCCTTGGTGATGAAATCCAAGTAGGGTCACCGGGATGGGTAAGGTATCCACTGGGGGATGAAATCCCAGTTGGGCCTTGTCTCAAGTAAGTTAAAATGTTTGTTTTGTGCAGGTGGTTTGGTCGTGTAACATCAAGTGATCTAGATTAATTCAATATGCGGTTTAATTACTATGTGTGGTCTAAGAGATGCAGGCAAACAGAAATGAATGCAAAGTGTTTTAATGCCCAAGTCAAAATGTTTGTTCGTATGAAGACGAATTGAGAAAGAGTCGAAGAATATGAGTTTTAGCTAGTCTAGAAGTGCAAGAAAGAAATGTTCGTTTTAGTTCTGCTTATGATGTCATTTAAGAAGAGACGAAAGGAGGCGAAAAGGACGAAACCTAATGCACCTAAATGAACGAAAGAAAGAGAGAAAGAACCCAAGGAGGACCTAGGGTCCCACCGGGCGTGCCAGAATGTTTCTATGCAAAATTGCTTTCTACATTCAAAGAAGAAATAAGAAACTGAAAGAAAATGGTCAAGGCTAGAAGTACCTGATAAAGTCGAGCGCACCGAAATAAGACGTTGGAAGATTCTCCTCTTTGGCTGTGGAGGAATGACACCTGTGAAAAAGAGACTAAAACACGGAAAGATGTTAGTCAAAGATATGGTGGGTTGTCAGGCGAACGCCTGATCCCGGAAGTACGAAGACTCCCTAGAAGGATATCAACCCATTGATAAAAAAGTAGAATATTGGATACAAGTAGATAATAAAAGATAAAATGATAGAAATAAATGATAAAAAATTAAAATGTGTACCTGATAAGCGGCACTGTTCTGCACAGTCACCGGCGTCAGTCTCTGTGGTGCCGGCGTCGGTCTGGGAAGGTGCCGACGTTGGTTGAAGTACCGTCGTCGGTCGAGGCAGTGACCGGCGTCGGTCGGGGCAGGTTCTGGACAGAGTCTGGGTGAGTTGCAGAAGGTCTTGACAGGGTCGGGACAAGGTTTTAGACAGAGTCGGGACAGGGTCTAATAGAATTAAAATAAGGTTTAGACAGAGTAAGGTCGGGTTTTTGGTCGAGTCTGGGGGTATGAACAAGGATGTAAAGAAGGGAGAAGATTCGGGATGACAGAAATAATGAATAACTAATAACCAGAAAGAAAATGACAATAAACACAGAAAATACTTACCGGTCAGAAGCCGTGATGAAAGCCATAGTTGAGGTTGTCTGTGCAGTGCCGGAGTGAAACGAACGCTGGAGTTGGTGGATGCTGGAGTTGATGGATGCTGGAGTTTGGAGAGTCTGTAAATGTTAGAAATCAGAGAGAAGATTGAATGATCGAGTTGATTCTGATGAAGGCCTGGGGATGGTTTCGAGAGACGGTTCGATAATCGTTTCAGGAAACTGATCGGGAACCGAATGGTAACTGATAACAGATAACGGGATGGTGACCGATGTCGGTAGGATTGCCGACATCGGCCGATAAGTGACCGACGTCGGCGACATCGACCGGGTAAAGACCGTCGTTGGCAGATGCACAATGAGGACAGAGTCTAGCTTTTAGTTCTCTACTCATTGTTACATGCTGCCAGGGTCAAGGTTGGTGGAACAAGTGATCGACAAGGGTTAAGCGAAGAAGAATAAGACGGGGAATGACCAGGGGAGTCGACACGATTTCGGTGTCTACACTAGCATCACTCTTTTCCTCGCAAGCACTCCTATGCTCCTCCTTACCATTTCATCAAGAAATGTCACACTGCTTGCCCTTCATCCAAATAGCCAATTTGATACATCTGTCGCAAACCTAGCCATATTGCTCCCTAGTGCGATTACAAAAACCTTGTGATCAAAGCCATTTTCACTTCCAAAATAGCAGTGTGGTGGGATATCATTGATTCTGACGAAGATCTTTACCTACAGGATGACATCTATGAACCCATTCTAGATGATCTCCTCGATGAAGATCTAGAAGACATTGAAGATGTAGATGCTCTTAAGTCATTAGCTGATGGCTTGGAACAATTGCTCACCAACATGCAACGCCCATGGTACTGACCTTGGCACCATGACAACTCACAATTTTCATATGAAGCACATGGTACTTGGTCTCACAATCACCATGAAGTACCAAAATGAGACACAAGACCAAGGACACAAGGATACTCTAGAGAAGGATCAACCAGAGGGAAGAAAACCTCAATACCTTGAATACCTCGAACATTGCAAAGGCCTCAGCATCCTCCTTTGCAATTCCAGAGCTCTTTCAAGTGAAGTTCCTCTTGGATCAAAAAAAGTTCACCAACATAGATTCTCCAAGAGAAATTCAAGCACCAAATATAGAGCCATAGTGGGATATTTTATTGCCCACAGAAGAAAAGAAAGAAGATGAAGAAGTAGAAAGTTCTTTCTACTCAGATCAAGATTACTATCTAGGTGAATGTAGTAATCTCCAAGAAGAAGAAGTAGATCAAGAAGTAGAAGACATCTACCTTGAACCACCTCTTATTCAATACCTAGGGAGATAAAAACTGTTATGTACAAGTATTCCTCCTTTTGAAATTCCACAACTAGCCTATCTAACTCAGCTGATTAATGAAATGTTTACCCAATTTATTACTCTAGAGATTAATGGTAGACTTGTAGATGCCCAAATTGATACAGGAGCTTCTCTCTCTTTTTCAAAATCTCAACTCATCCATGACTGGAAGATATTGGATGATACCATGGCTTACAAGAGCCTGGATGTCCAGGGGAATAGTTTCATTTGTAATAAATATAAACATCAACAAACCCTTCAAATACAAGATAAAATCTTCTATTCTGACTTCTTTGCCCTAGATAGGATGCCCGTGGACATCCTATTAGGTGGTGCCTTTATAGATAGATACTCACCCTATGGTTGAACCACAAAGAGTATCATGTTTACCATAGAAAATGAAAGGCTTAGAATTCCTCACCTCATTTATGCCACTAAATAATTTCCCAGTTTAATGACTCAAATACCTGAGATAATAATTCCTGTTGAAATCCAAGACATAGGTGAAAAGATTAAAACCACTATCTGTTCTGATAACCCTCAACAATTTTGGTCAAATTCTATGCCTGAGATGGATATCAAAATCATAGAAGGAAAACATATGAGGATTGGGAAAATAATCCCAATACTAGCACATGATTACAACGATATGGAACTCCAGATCGAAGATCTAGAAAGTAATGGTTTTATTGAAAAATCAACTTCTCCTTACTGTTGTTATGCATTTATGGTTAATAAAAATTCTAAGTAGAAGAGAGGAAAGAAAAGAATGATCATTAATTATAGGCCATTAAATGCCATTACTCTACCATTTCCATATCCTATTCCAGATAAAATCTATCTATTGGAGAAGGTAGCAACATATAAATACTTCTCCCAGTTTGACTATAAATCTGACTTTTATCAAATTAGAGTCAAAGAAGCTGACAAGAAAAAGACAACATTTAGATGGCTTTTCGGCTATTTCTAGTGGACAATAATGCCTTTCAGCTTGATGAATGCCCCTGCAATCTACCAAGCACATATGGATAAAATTTTCTAAGGCACTTCTAGCATTCTATGTGTGTACCTAGATAACATCTTGATTTTTAGTCATTCACTTTCTGATCATTTTACTCATCTCTCCAAATTCTTTGAGTTAGCACAAAATGTAGGAATTGTCCTAGCAGAGACAAAAATTTAGTTATGCAAAACTCAATGTAACTTTCTTGGAATGGTGATCCAAGATTCAAAAATGTAAGTTTAGCCACATATCAAAGAAAATGTCATCAGTTTTATAGATATTCTAGATAAAACTAAGCTTCAAGCTTTTTTGGGATTACTAAATTATTTAAATAGCTTCTATCCTAACTCTGTTAAAGATAGGTTTTTGCTTCAAGAACTTCTCCAGAAAAAGAAAGTTTATAATTGGCAAGAAGAACATATAGCTACTATCCACAGGATCAAATCTAAAGTTAGTTTACTTCCTAATCTATATATCCCAAAATCTAACCAAATGATAGTTTATACTGATGCCTCTGATATTGCATGGAGAGGAGTACTTGTTTGTGTACATAATAATAAAGAATTTGTCTGTGAATTCTCTAATGGAGTTTTTAGTACTGATGTGCTTAAATTTATTTCTTCTAATAAAGAAATCTATGTTGTATAAAAGTGTTTAGAGAAGTTTATGTTAAAACTACTACACTTGCTCCATTTCATTGTTAAAACTGACTTTACTAGATTTCTGACCTTTAGAGAAAAGGATCATGGTTGGAAATATGGCTGCGGTAAATATTTTAGGTGGCAAGCCCTTTTTAATTAGTTTAACTTCTTAGTAGAGCACATTAAAGGTACTGATAATACAATAACAGATTGGCTCAGTAGAAATCTACCTGTTACTCTAATGCATCAACCCATTCTTGGCTTCAATCTAAGTAGGATCTACAATCAAGGATTTGCATCTTTAAACCTTCTTGTGCAAGAATAAATTCTTCATGAAGGGTTGCATCCAAGATATACTAGGATATCTTATGCAGCAGGACAAGATTTACAAATGTCTTTCACAATAACTATCTAAGCAAACCGTCATCAGAACACTAGTGTAATAATAATCGAAAGATTAAATAGTGAATTTCTTTTCCACCAGTTTATCAAATTATTAAAACATCCCCATTAGACATAGATGGTAAGAATCAGGTCTTCACATAATGAGCATATTTACCGATGGGTGGCAAGATACAGACCTCACTGTATACATGAAGAAGAAGATCATGAACAAGACACAGTTGTCCATACGATCATCATAAGATAGTTGGAATGGGAATCTTACTTCTACATCAATCCTCACCATCACACATATGAAGCTGGACCTCACCATTGGCATCTTTCCAACACATTTCAAATAAGAAGTCTTTTCCAACCAATCAGTGAAAATGACTTGTTAACAGAAGTGAAAGCAATGTTGGACCCACAAAGCCAGATGTCTTCATCTAGTGCCTCCAATAGCATATCACTATAGCCTAATTTTAATGCTGTAAAGTATGATGGGACATGACACTACCTTGGCAAAGATTCCAGGTAAGACCTCCTAAAATACTATAAATAAGCCTCTTCTCCTTAGAGTTTTCATCAAAAAAATTCTAAGCTTTAGAAATCTAGTAGCCTTGTTTCAAGATTATTCTCTTCTCTTGCCCTTCTTGAAGGATCTTGAGAATCAGAAATTCAAACAAGTATTGTAAAAATTTATTTTATTAATATAGTGAAGCCACAGCCATTCGACCCCTACCTACTGTTGTGGGTTTTCTATAATCAAGAATTGTGAAAGAAGGAGGTGTCTACTGATGAGAAAAGATTGGCTTATAAGAAATGCATTGATGTAGTTAGCAATGCACATGACTTTTTCGACCATGTTTGATTTTATTTTGGGCTTCCAATATCCATCATATTTGATCAAGATATATGTTTTATAAGTGACTTTTGGAAAGCATTATGGGATTGATGGGCATGTAGATGGATTGGTCGATAACTTTTCATCTACAGATAGAAGGGAAAATGGAAGTGGTTAATCACACACTTATTCATTTTATATGAATTTACAACCATACACATGCTCAAATTTGGGATGGTAATGACTTATGCATTCAACATGCCTATAATAGATCCCTTCACAACTCTATGGGTCATAGTCCATTCTAGACATGTTTTGGGATTCAAACTTTGACACATCTAGACATCTCCTACCATTTACTAGATGACACTAAGTCACACACATAGGAATGGAAGGTAAAAAAGGTTTACAATTTCCTATGACACATATAATCTAATCATCAATAAGTTTAGTATATTCTCTCACACACTCAAGTATAAATAACCCCATGATGCACATCAAACACCTCATGCATTCAAAATTAATGATAATATTTTACTAAAAAATTTTAAGACATGCTTCATATATCCTCACTAAAATATCTATCCTCTACACTTTGGTCCCTATACCATTATGTGTACATCTGGTGAGAAAACCTTTGTTCTTGATCTAACCACATACTTGGGCATGCACCTAATATTCAACATATAACTTCTTAACCTTTCCATTCCATAACTTATTGAGCCAATAGTGACACAAAGTCTTTTATATTTATGTCTCAAACACTTTTTACCCATAGAGAATGACTAGATCATCAAAGCGATAAACACACAGACACACCATGGCACACATCAACTTTTTATAGTGATCAAGGATAGATAATATGTTGATTAAGATAAGTGGTATACTTATAAAATTCAATTTAAATTTTCTCAACTAGAAGTTGATACAATGGACACCATTTCTCTTAATCAAAGGTCAAATGATCCATACACACCCTCTATGCAGCCAAACACAATACTTATTTATTCATATATACATGAACCACACCTCCTATCTAATCTTACGCACTCCATTATGAGAATATTTTTCATACTTATATGCAAAATTCTCATTCCTAATCATAGAATCTCATGTAATGATTTTCTAAGATCACAACATCCACATCTCATTGTACACTCCATACCTCTTAGTCTTACATGCATCACTATCATTTTCTTACAGACTAGCCTACTTTGTCAAGCCTCAGTTTAGCAAAACCATTTAACAAGATACCCTGACTAGGTGCCTTGAATAATGGCCATAGATCAACCTAAGCTCTTAGTATTGATCACCATTGTCTATCATTTTAGATTCTCAAGATCACAACCATTAGTGAACAACTGGGAATCAAGTGACTGAATCAAGATGTCACCGCCCAGTTGGAAAATCTATCGTCAATATGCAAGGAGGGTGAGACATGCCAAGTTTACCTTAGCTTTACTCTATAATATCTTTTTTTGTCTTCCATTTTAATCATACATGTTATATATTTAATACACATCTAGCCTTATAGAATGAGGTTGATGCAACACCCATGTATAATACGTATAACATGTTACACCTATATATTCTATAAAAATTCACCTATGTTACCTATTATTTCATACTAAATAGAAATTGAAATTTATATAAATAATACTTATACTCCATTTAATGTGTGTTTTAATGTTTTGTTTTGAATAATATTTGCATATTCACTCTATATAACCAAACTTAGTTGTCCCCGACACACATTGTCCTAAGCACCATGGTTTTGGATCACACATTAGGTAGAAGCATCAATGAAACTCTCTAAGGTTGATGCTGGTCTCCAAGGTAAAAAAAAGTGTTTAATCTATAATTTTATGTCAATATCAAAATTTACATCCTTTTTTATTCCTTCCCATTCTAGATATATACTAGCATTAAAACAAACTATCTTATTTTCATTATCATTACAATATCTATCATAGTTGTACTATATTTTTTTAGTATATCTCAGTGTATATATTTAGAATATTATTTATTTATGATTTAAAATTATTGGGATACTATAGAGATAATTTATCTCCCTTGAGCCCTAGGATATCTCTATCCCCTTTAACCCTAGATTCCTTCATCTAGATTTTATGGTTAAACAAAACTTCATAATTTGTTTTACTATATGAACATTGATAATTCCCAAACATAAATTATGTTAATAAACATGATTTAGTCAATGTGATATCATTAAAAACTTCATAAATATATATTTCATTAAGAAACACAATGTAAAAATAAAAGTAAAAGTAGTACAGTATTCACAAACATAAGAGGTATCAAGAAACACAATGTGTGTAAAAATTACCCATATGCCATAAATTTGAGTATCTTAGCAAACATTCAACCTTTAAAATAACTCAAGTTATGTAAAAACCAAGAGTGCATGAATATATTAATTTAAAATATAATGGAAAACATATCAACATGTCACAACAACATATCAATAACACAACATAATGGAAAATGTGAATGATTATCACAACAACATATCAATGACACAACAACATATATATTCATTTATAATGGGAAATTTGAATGAATACCATGAAAACATACAAAAAAAATAACATGATTTCACCAAAGGATTTAATTTGATACATTGGCTCAACATTTACTGATATGTTAATTAAATTCTTAATTTTTATAGAAAGACAATAGCATTTACTATTATGTGAATGAAAACCTTCAAGGCTTCCATCAAAAAACCATAAAATGTCCCTTCATTAAATATTAATTAGCTTTATTAACTACACACTATTCCTCATTTCACATGTTTAAAAAAAATAAAACCTAATGTAGGTAAGTCAACATTTACAGGTATGTGAATGAAAAGCTCTATTTTGATACAAAGATAATAACATTTTCTAGTATGTTGTTTTAATATTTTTCATTTAGATATGTAAATAATATGTTTGATTAAAGGGCTGAGTAATCTAAACCAATGAGTTTATATGCATAAAATAACCATTTATTTGTTACAGATTTTAACTAGTTTTGACTTTCTCAAAATAGTAATAAATATGTGCAAATGAAGACTTATTTATAAAACACTTGATATAGAATATATGAGTGATGAAGACTAAGATATGAATAGGTATGAGTGTTTTAAATTATATATTTGTATTAGAACCCATTCTAGAAAATAATTCCACATTTGGGTAATAGCACTATGTGGTTTTAGTATCCTAAAAATGGTGTTAGTTTCTTTTGTGCAAGACTGCTCTAAACTTTTAGGTGCACCTACACCTATGTTTATAGGTTCTATTCTTGCACGCATGAAGTTTTAAACTCTATATTGCTAATATAATATATAATTTAACATGTAAACCCTAATCCTACTTATAATTAAGGTATGAGTTGAAAAGTGTGTTCATTAGTAGGATAGGTTGGACATCCTCAACACCCCACTGTGAAAAAAGTTGACTACATACCAATAATCTGAGGAGGGATAAAAAATAATGTGGTTCTCTCCAAATTAGTGTTGGTGAAATTGAAAGTGATTTTAGAATGATAATGGCCTTGCATGCCTTGAGTGTGCTTGAGACTGGAAATCTATAAAATATGAGCTTAGGGTTGTTGTAGATGGTAGTGTGTAGACGTAGGGTAGAATAGGGATTAATAACCTTGAATTTTCTCAACTTATTTCATGTTTTAATATATATTTTACATCTAATATCCATTTATTGGATAGAGATCTAAAATTCATGTACTTATAGTGTTTTGTATCTTGTGTGGATAATAAAATATGTGTAGGATAACCCTAGGAGGGTATTACTTTTAGAAATATATATGTTTGAGAAAGATAGGGTAAAGGACATTAGCTCCATTTTAGGGACACTAGTGCCACATGGATCTAGTATCCTCAATGTGGCACAATACTTTAGCTGGTACGATGATGGGAATGAAGGGTTAAGATAAGGAAATGAGGGTCTAAGACTACATTTAAGCTAACTAGGGATGCATGTGGTCTACACAAATGGCTCTGAAAGTGTCATACAAGGGTATAAGATAGGTCTAAGGCTAAGGTGGGGCAATGTTATCTCGAGTAGCACTCTTAGCATGTAAGTAAAATTTTTATTTCATTAAATTGCCCCCCTCCTCCCCACCCCCACTTTATGCTAGAAAAAAAAAGTGAAATGACTGGTATAAATGAAAAAGAAGCATAGCTAGACTTACCTAGGAAATGAAGCCCATGAAGCTGAGCCCTAGTATGTGAAGCTAGGTCTAGATATATGTAGCATGATCTAAAGCATGACCTAAAAATTAAATGGGAATAAATTATTTCTTACTTAGGATATATCAAAAGCAAGAGACTATGTTAAAAAAAAGTAACTAAATAAACTTGACTAAGGGGATGGGAAAGAGGAAATGAATGAATACACCTCATTGGATACATGAAATAATACATGAACCTAGTTACATCCTATGTGTGTGTGTGTATATAATGATCATATAATTGAATTTATGGGATTAATATGATAGCTTTATAAATCCTCATGTGTTAGTGGATCAATAACTCAATAAAATTTTGACTCCATCATTACCCACCCTACTTGGTAGATCATGACCTTCCAATAGTTTGCATTAGACTCAATATATGTCCAACCCTCTTATATGGGTGGCTAAAGAACTCATGTAGGATATTATTTAATCATTTACTAACCATGTGTAACATATTCATTTAAAATAAATTATGAAAAGTAATGAAAATATCTATCCAAGTACATCTAATTATGTACATCATCTTTGTAGCCACTCAGGTATATTAGGTAGCTCTAAGACACTCAAGAAATGTAACCACTACAGATGTAGTTACACATGAAAATGGTGATAAGTAGGAATATGATGTCAAGTGTATATAATGTAGATAAGTACATGTATCTTTCCATTTCATTTGATCAACCTATGTGTAACTAAGAAAATATAAACAATGTTGCACACACATGCCCCCATCTAATATTTGAGTATACTGATTCTAAACTGAGTTATAATGACTATATCTAAGTATCAAAAATAAATATGGGAATGAATAAAGCATGAGTTATTACTCTAATCTAAGAAATTGACATGAATGTAAACTAAGCTAGTGTGAATCTGAGTAAAAATTGATCATAATTTTAAAACTTGTAGCAAAATCTATGCAAACATATACTATACCTAGTGTAGTATTATGGACAACCTAAACTAGACTAAAATTATGGATACTAAATAATAGCACAAAAAATTGGACAGTATTTCCATGTGGTGCTTGTGCACCTATTTGGGGGCTAATGTCTATCTAGTCTAAATTCTATCTCGCTAAACTAGTTTTTGAGTCACCATCTTTCCCTGTGTTTACTTGTGTCTAATTTCATAAAATTGAGCATATATGCTAAAAAATGATCTATGAATGTAATGTAAAACTGTAATATCTATGATAAAATCATGTGAATTCCCCCTCTTTTAAGGGTATTTTTCAACCTATACAAGAACTATCAATAAATGAAATATATCTATAAAATGTGTGTTACTAAGAGCATATATGATAACTGCATGATAATCTAATACAATGTGCATACACAACATCAAAATGTCAGAGAATGTAAGCATACATATGTAATTTAAGATGTATGTTGTTTCTAGCATTGTATAAGGGTGTTGAGATAGATGTAATAAATGTATATAACAATAGATCTATGTAGAATTGGGTAGCTACTGAGGGGGATGGGGCATGGTGTCCATCACATCACACAAGTAGGAAGGGTAGATGCATGAGGTCCCTCATAGAATTGATAACTAGTCTGTGTAACAAGAAAAATATAATTATCATGGATATGATGCATACAAGAAAAAATACATAAAAAAACATGAGGCATGCAAAATAGGCCAAGGGGGCACACATACAAGGGAGATGGGCACATGTCACTAAATCTGAGAAAATAAGGCATAAAAGGACATGTTCAAATGTCCACATACACAAGTAAGAATAAATTTGGATTATACCTACATATAAGGACATGTTCAAATGACTACATATATAATCAAGAAATCACACTCAAGGGACATGGAAACATGTCTAAGGCATATGAGTAGAAGTGGCATAGAGCTAAAGAACAATGGCATATTCAAATTACCTCAAATAGAAGAAGCACATAAAATATATAAATGTATAATATAGTAGAGATAAAAATGAAAACATGCATGAATGTATTATGGATCTATGTAAGAGATAGGATGTACATATGATGAATCTATACTAGTGATAGTTGGCAAATTTTTTGAGTATGAGTAGAAATGATCGATATCAAGATATATCAATTTGAAACATAGAATGTAAAGAATGTAATAATATAAATTTTTAATAAAAATAATGTATAAAATACCCCCAAGTGGGCTAATGTGTCAAATAAATAACCTTGAATCAGTATATATACCCCTAGTGGGAAGATGATATCACGTCTGGATTAGTCTAGTGGACCTGAGTCCTATAAGCAACATGAAAGCACTCAATAAGAACAAGTGAATCATGTATGTACAATAAAATATACTATACTAAGATAGATAGCATATGTATCAAGTATAAAATATAAGAAAATTAAACATAAAAAATCATACAATCTATAAAGTTTTGTGTTTTCTAAGAAATATTTGAATTTTTTTTGTTTTGACAAGTTATATTGTTTTTAAGTTTTCTAAAAATAAGATATGTATAATCAAATGAAAATAAACTATGTACAAGGAAAAATAAAAAATAAAGTATATACGAGAGGGCAAAAACCATACTAACTAATGAGTCTCATGAGAGACTCACTATCACTATGACCTGTGTTAAATAAGGGAACTATGATCAAATGTAGATAAACTATATACAAGGAGAAATAAAGGGTAACTATGATCTCATGATCTTATGTATTTAGTGATTTATATATGTATCTATATCTACTTGTGTAGTGGTGGTATAAATTTATCCCACTAACTGTGGTGTCTTGTAAACTATAGGAGTCTTAGGAACCCATCTAGTAGAAGGTGAAAAATGTGCCCTATGTTGAGAACCCCAATATCCTAATAATATTGATCTCAAAAAAATGATTAGAGGAAGGTCCTCTAGAATCTATGACATATCTCTAAAATAGGGGTCTCTCTATTAATGGTCTTCATGGGAGAGTATGCATGTGTCGATACTTTAGAAGTAGATATTTCCTACACTACTTGACCTATTAGAATGTATGATGTATTTATAGGAACTTTAATCTAAGTTATAACTGATAATTATTCTATTTATGGTAATGATTCCAAAGCTATAACAGGTAATTATGATGTAATTGCATGTGGGATAGGTAGATGATAGTCATATGGGAGACCATTAAATTTGACCACTTGATTTGCATGTATATATTTCTATAATTTATGCACTATAAAATATGTCTCATAGATGCTATAAGCATGGCCTACCTAAAAACATATCAAATGCGCTCACAATAGGTATTAATAAGAATCAAGTGGCTATAGGTGCTAGTCCAACCATAATAAAAGCACAATCTCCCCGATGGAGCTCTAAACATGACCATGAAAACCACTAGTGACTGTATTTGTAGGGAATATATCATGATCTAAATACCCCAAGTTATATAAAGGTTTCATAGTTCACATGTTAATTTTTGACCCATTATCAACCATAACACTATGCATAGTATGAAGATCTATGTATGCTCATATAAAGAGTGCATGTAAGTTTGTATTATCATCAACAATCTCCTCCTCTTAGAATGTGATGAATGGTCAATGTATAACTATAATATGGAACATATGAATAATTTTGTGTAACAGGTCTACCTTCTATAAAATAGTATTATTTGATTCTAGTGGTCGATGTGCCTAATATGTGTAGTGAACACTTGATGTGCTCCATGCTCCATTCATTGTGTGCTTTGGAAACATATATGAAAAATATTTGTAATGACTTAGCTTCTATTTTTTGAACTTTTGGTGCCTTTGTGGGTACCCATATCAATAATATTATCCTCAATAAAATCTTGTATCTTATTTTTTAGTCTTATACATATGTTTGTTGTATGGCCTAGTGCCCTATGATACTTTCATAATGCATTAGAATCGTAGTTATTTAGAAGAGTTCATGTCATATCAACCTTTTTAATGGGAGAGAGAGATATGAAATTACATTAAAAAATCTATTTTAAAACTCATGTTGGTTACTCTAGAAGGTTGGTAAAGATTTGGAACTGAGGCGAGGATAAAACCAATATAGGAGATGGCTCATAAATTGCATAGACTATGGCCTTTTGATCACTCTTGTTCTCAATGACCATTACCTTATATGGAGGATTATTTAAATTATTATCAATTGATTCTAATCCATTGGTATATTTTAGTTTTCCCATTGATATAATCTTGAACTCTCTTTCTTTTACTATGTGGTACAAATCTATGAATGTAAGAATCTTCTTAAATAAGATAGCTTCATGTAATGCTCATAAAAGAATTTGTTTAAAGATTTCTTGAATCTCTTTGTCTAACATTAAGTTATTCAATTTTGATAATATAGTATTGAATCATAATATGTATTTTGCAATAGGATCTTTTAAATTTTGTTTCAACTATGCAACTTGTGCATATGATATTTTGTTATTGATATTGATGAATTGTATTAGAAACATGTTGGCTAAAGAGTTGAATGTGGTGATAGATTTATCAAGTAAGTCATAAAACCACTGTAGGGCATAATTATTTAAACTGTATGGAAATAAATTTTTGAAAATCCAATTGTTGGACACATAGTCCAAACATGTTGTGCTAAAATATCTGAGATGGTGTTTTGGTTCAACCTTGCCATCATATAATATAAGATCATGTTCCATGAAACCATATGGCAATGGAATTATCACTATGTGATGTGCTAAAGGTGTATGTAATATAATATTATAATACAAGTCCTATGGTGGCCTAGTGGCTCCCTTGTCAATATGAAACACCTTAGCCTACACAAGTATGATATCATCATGTTTGGATAGAAAATGTGCATATTTATTATGTGCATGTTTGGACACAAAATCTTGTAATTATTTCTTATCAATATTATCAAATTTATTGTTGAATTCTACCATTGTAGTCTTGGAAGTAGGATAACAAGATTTTGTATATTTTTAACCTCTGAAGAATTTTAATCTAAGAATGATTGCAAAAAATAAATATGGAAATAAATCTAATATTTTGGAACTAAAATCTAAGCATAAATAGAAAAAATGATATAAACCCTAAGAGCATCTAGGGTTAAGAATTTGAATTAGGGTTGCTTTGTAAAAATTTAAATTACATTTAAATAAATGAAACCCTAATATGGGATTGATTAAATGAGCTAGGTGATGCCAAAAATTTATAAAAACAGAAGATTTTAACCCTGATTTAGTGCATAAAAATTGGGAGAAGGTAAACCCTATGTAAAATAAGGGTTTTGTGTAATATTTGAAGTAAATTAGGTTAATCAAATGTTTTAACCTTTTAGGTTTTAGCTGTGTAAATATTACATTTGATTAAAAGTGTAAGTATTATACATTAGTGAAATAATATGCATAAAATAACCACTAATTTATTATAGATTTTGACTAGCTTTGACTTTCAAAAAATAGTAATAAATATGTGCAAATGAAGGCTTATCTAAAAAATGTTAGATACAAAATATCTGAGTGTTATTAATTGTATCCCTATATCATAACCCTTATTAGATAGTCATGTCACATTTGGATAGTAGTGCCATGTAGCTCTAGTGTCTTCAAAAAGGTGCTAGTGTCATCTATGTAGGACTAAAAACTTTTGGGTATACTTATGCCCATGTTTTTGGGTTTTGTTCCTATGTGAATGAATATTGAAACTATGTATTATGTCTTTAATATCCACTTTATTATGTAAACCCTAATCCTCGTAAGTAAGGAATGAGCTAAAAAGTGTGTTCTTTACTAGGATAGGATGGACATCCTCAACACTCTGTTGTGAAGAGAGTTTCTTACATATGAATACTTCAAGGAGGGATCATGTACAATGTGTTTCTCCCACCGATGTTTACATGTAAGTGAAAGTGGTGAGTGAATGATAGTTTTCTTGAATGCCTTGAGTGTGCTTGAGATTGAAAATTTGTGAAATTTGAGCTTAGGGAAATTATAAATGGTAGTATGCATAAGTAGGCAAGAATAGAGATTAATAAAATTGTTTTTTCTCAAATTATTTCATGTTTGAATATAGATTTTCAATTTAATTTTCAACTAGTGGAAAGAGGTCTAAATGTCATGTATTTATAGTGTTTTATTACTTATGTTTACAATATAATATGTTTAGACTAACCTTAGGAGGGTTTAACTTTTGAAAATATATCCATTTAGGAAAGATATCATAAAGAAAACTAGTTCCATTTGGGGGACATTAGCACCACGTGGATCTAGTGTCCTTAATATGGTGCTAATGTCTAGTTGGTAGGATATTGGGCATGAAGGTCTAGGATTAGGATATGACAGTCTAAAAATACATTTAAGTTTCCTAGTGATGCCTGTGGTCTACAAAAAAGGCTATAAAATTATTATAAAAGGCCCTAAGATAGGTATATGGCTAAGCTAGGAAATGGTTGTCTCAAGTGGCACTCTTAGTACTCAAATACCACTTTTAGGTGATTACATATGTTAATAATTTTTTTTCTTGATAAACTGTTAATGACATTTAGTAGTATGTGAATGAAAATTTTTAGGGATGCTATCCAAATACAAAAAAATGTTGAGTATTCCATCCTAAGTGCAATTGCATTTCCATCTAAGAAAGCAATTCTATGTGGGATAGTTTAGTCAGTGCTTGAAGAATTCATGAAAATTTTGATGTAGTGATATATAAATGTATCATATATATAAATAACACAACATTGTGAATGTAAAACATATCAAAAATATTTATGGAAAATAATATCTATAATTTTTAAAATTTGAATAAATAAAACAAAATTAATCCAGATGAACATATCAATAAAACAACAACAAGAATTTACAAAAAGGTTTGGTTTGATACATCAGAGTCAATATTTAATGGAAAATATATCAACAAAAATAATATTTGTAATTTTTAAAATGTGAATACATAACACAACAACATTAATTCACAATAAAATATTAATAACACAACAAAAATAATTCAGAAAAGGGTCTGGTTTGATACATTTGAGTCAAAATAAACTACAATGGGAATATAATTATATGTTTTAATACAAAAACAATAGTGTTTACTCATGTATAAATTAAAAAATTAAGGGCTTCCATCCACATAATAGTAAATGTTAAGTATTATAACCACATAATATTGTGGTTAAATATAAAATCAATAACATTTAATGGTATGTAGATGGCAGGCTTATTAAAGGAGGGAACGAAAAACATTCCCCTTACTTGTCAAATCATTATATAATATAAATATTATAAGTAAATAAATATAAATGCATTGCATATATAAATAACAACCATCATAAATTTAGAAAATTCTAATTTTTCATACTATAAAATAATAATATTTACTCGTATGTGAAGTAAAATCTTTAGGGATTCCATCCACAGTTTTAAATGTTCAATAACAAAATAAGTAAATGTAGATTGTTTAAGGTACATAATAATAAATCCCTTTAACATGATAAAAATGCAACCCTTGTTACACAATCCATTTTACATCTAAGATCATTGTGTTACATCATAATTCATCTCACATTTATTGTTATTGAGTGACTTTTTGACATGGAACTCTAAATAGGTTTAATATATCAATTTAGTGAAAGTAAATAGTAATGTGTTAAAGATATAAATTACATAAAAACATGAATTCATAAAATAATTTGGTTTGATAACAAAACAAATACAACTCATGTTATGTCGATGAAAACATTAATTTTGATTTAAAAAAATAACATTTACTATTATTTGAGTTAAACCCTTTAGTATGTCCATCTACATAAAATGAAACATTAATCCTTCCATCCACATTAAAAAATTGGTTTGACACCAAAAAAATATGTGTTGTTGTTAATTGAATGAAAACCTTTAGTGCTTTCATTAGAATAATAGAAATTTAGAGTCATATGTGAATAAAAAGATGTCAACATTGTGGGTACAGTGATGGGTAAAATTTCATCTCTTCAACATGGTGAATATGTTGATTACGGTGTATATGGAAACATTAGCATGCCATATTAATTTTAATGAAATTATATATGTGTTCCCTATATATTTTGTGGGAACACATATATAATTTCATTAAAATTAATATGGCATGCTAATGTTTCCATATACACCGTAATAATTGACACATATATATATAGACATGTCATAGGATAAAGGGATATAGTTTTACTCCTCTTCATAACTAAATTTTACTCAACATTGGATAAACCACAGATGTTACTACAAAAATGCTTCGTCCACCCATGTTGCATTCTCACAATGTAAATTCTTCTATTTGATCAAATTATCATTAATCATTCTAGTCTGTAGTTGATTAATGTGTATTTGAAGTATATTTAAAGGATCCAAAAGAACCCTACCTTGATTATCCAATTAAGTTAACTTAGTTTGATTATAAGATCTATGTCCAATTACCTTCTTCATACAAGCTACATAGAATAATGTATGTATGCAAGTGGATTAGGGGAATTCTAGTTTGTAATCCACGCAATTAATTTTATGTAAGATATAATAAGGTGAATAATACTCATGACACAAATTATTATACCTTTTTATATTTTTTCAAATGAATCTGCCTATATGGTTTTAATCATACAAATACCTAATCACCTATGTCAAAATGTCACTCACTACAGTGTTGATCTTCTTGCTACTTTATTCAATTGTGTATCATGGTTATATTTTATCACAAACTAGTGAGTACCTAATATTAATGGTGAATGTGTTCCTACATAGCTTGAATATTTGGATGGACCTTCAAGGTTGAATTGATGGTTGGGGGTTGATATCCATACAAGGATATTAATGGAGACATTTTAGATGAACTATGAATATAAGTGTTATACCACCATTCAATAAGTGGAAGCCAACGAACAAATTTATCATATTTTACATCATAAAAAACAATGTATATACCCTTCAAGATATTTA
Organism: Torreya grandis; assembly: GCA_037957365.1. Lineage (NCBI taxonomy): Eukaryota > Viridiplantae > Streptophyta > Pinopsida > Cupressales > Taxaceae > Torreya > Torreya grandis. Next base: position 202,478 of record JARHVA010006087.1, read on the forward strand.
TTGAGTGCCTCTATTTTTCCATCATATTTATGATGATAGGATGAGCTATGAGACAACTAGGTGCTCAAACATGCAAATAATTTAGTCCAAAAATTACTATTAAATTGGGGATCTCAGTCACTTAGAATGATCTTTGGATTACCATGAATTTTCTAAACTATATATATATATATATATATATATATATATATATATAAAGTATAAGTTTCTATAATTTAAATAAAAACTCTAATAAATAAATGAAAATGAGCATACTTGGTGACTTTATCCACAACTACCACAATAACATTTTTACCTTTAGACTATAGTAACCTAGTAATGAAATCCATGAAAGCCTCTTACCAATGTTAGATAGGGATTGATAGAGGATAGAAAATACGTAAGAGCTCAACGGTTTCACCTTTGTTATATTTACATACCATGTACTCAACCCCATATTTTTGGACATCCCATTCAACAAGTGGAATCCAATGAACCCATTTATCCTATTTATCCTAATAAAAACAATGTAGACACCCTTTAAGATATTTATTGAGTGCCTCTATTTTTCCATCATATTTATGATGATAGGATGAGCTATGAGACAATTGGGTGCTCAAAAATCCAAATAATTTAGTTGAAAAATTACTAGTAAATTAGGGATCTCAGACACTTGGAATGATCTTTGGATTACCATGCATTTTCTCAACTATATTTAGAAAAGTATAAGTTACTATAATGGAAACAAATAGCTTTGATAAAAAAATGAAAATCAGCATACTTGATGAGTTTATCCACAACTACCATGATAAAAAAATTTCCTTCAAACCATAGTAACATAGTAATGAAATCCATGAAAGCCCCTAACCAATGTTAGATAGGGATGGATAGAGAATAAAAATTACATAGGAGCTCAATGGTTTCATCTTTGTTACATTTACATACCATGCACTCAACCACATAGTTTTGGACATCCCCCTCAAGTACTTCCCACATGAAATCTTTATTGATTCTATGATATGTTTTCAGAAAGCCTAAGTTACATCCTATTGGAGATGTGTGCTTTTATTTAAGGATTTTATGTTTTAGAAGAGAATTATTATAGAGGTATAATATATTATTATACCATAATGTGTTCCATTTTCATATAATATTTTTAGATCCCCCAAACCCTTGATGAATGTTTTGAATCAAATCATGTGTACCACTCTCATTATGTCATTCTGATTTTGCTTCCTCTAGCCAATCTTCCCTGTAAATGGCAATTATGCATAACAATGCCTCAAATAATTCATCTCTATGAGATAGTGCATCTACCACTACATTATCATTTCCTTTCTTATAGATTATTTCAATCCTAACATTTTAGTCACCCAATTTTTTTTAGAAGACAATCATTTTTCTAAAAAATAATTGAGGCTATCATGATCAATCTTTACCTGAAAATGACAACCCATCATATAATGTCTTGATTTCTTGACTACATGAAAAATAACCATTATTTATTTCACATAGATTGGATTGAGCTTATTTTTTCACTTCAATTGATGACTCAAAAATTTAAGAGGTCTAACTTATTGCATGGTAAAATCCCCCATGCCATATCTAAAAGAATCACTTTCCATAATAAAAGTTTTAGAAAAAATAGGAGTATCCAAAACTGGAGTGGTGCATGTAGCCATTTTTAACTATTCAAATGCCTTAGTGGTTATATTAGTCCACTTGAAAGAGTATTTATTCACCAAAGATGTTAGTGGGACTATGATGCTACTGTAATTTTTGAAAACTTTGTGATAGTAACTAGTTAACCCCATAAAACACTAGAGGTTATTAAGGGTCTTGAGAACATGCCACTCCATCATCACTTGGATCTTTCTAGGATAAAATTCCACTCCTTCATTTCAAATGATATGACCCAATTACTCCACCTCTTATATTCCAAAAGAACATTTGTAAGTTTTGTCATAAAGGTGACATTGTAATATAATTGAGAGTACCTATTTCACATGATTCAAATGTTCTTCCCAATTTTTGATGTGAATGAGGATGTCATAAAAAAATACCAAAACAAAAATTCTAGATTAAAAATAATATTCATTAAACTCTAAAATTTAGATAATTCATTTGTGAGGCCAAAATGCATGACCATAAAATAATATTGGATTTCATGAGTTTGGAAAGATGTTTTAGGCATGTCCTCTTAAACGATTCAAATCTGATGATATCCAAAGTGAATATATAACTTGGTAAAATAAACATCACCATGCAGTTCATCTAGAAAATCTTCAATTATTTGAATATGAAAATTATCATTGATGGTGTACTTTTTGATTTATATTTAGTTTGGGAACATCCTCTAAGTGTCATCCTTATTCCTCACCATGACCACTAGGAAGGAAAGTTTAATTTACGATTACTACCTCCATCATCTCCTATACTATCTTTTAAATTTCACTCTCTGGGAATAGGATTATTTCTAGGGTCTTTTGGGGTGGTGAATTTATGGGAAGTAGTTTGATGGCATGATTAGGTGCTTAGATTGGTGGAAATAATTTTTGAATGCAACCAAAAACAACATATTAGTCGTCCAAAACCATTTGTAAATCAATATGGGTAGACTCCTTTCTTGGTTGATCCTATATGGAAAACAAGCATGAACTATTTTAAAGAATATTCATCATCTAATCTTAAATAACCTATTGTGCAAATTTAACATGTAATTCAAATGTCCTACCTTCTAAACATAAGTGCATGAATAGTTCATGTAAATTTATCTCAATAGTTCCCCATGTGGTGAGCCATTGCACTCCTATAACAATGTCATACCCTCCAATGGGAATGGAAAACATGGGATATTATAAAAGGTAGTCTGTCATAATAAGATTAATACTATGATATTTTAACGAATAGTTGATGCTACCACCATTTATAATCATAAACTAAAATTATGGAGTTGGGTAATTGAAATAGTTCAAGCAAGTAGAGAATTTACTACTAATGAAGTTATGAATACTCCCAAAGTCAATCAACATAGTGATCTTTTATTTATTGAGGAACCCCACCACCGTAGAAATTTTACGAGTATTAATACTAAAAGGTGCATGAATTGAAATAGTAAGATCATAATATTTAGATTCATACTCGAGTTAAGCCAAAAATTCATCTAAGTCCTCATCATCTTTGCAATTCTCATTAGTGACTTTAATGTAAAACAAATTATTTTAAACACAAAAATGTCCTTTGATAAATTTTCTATCATAGCCAAAATGCAGACCTTTTGCATGCTTCTCATTAATTATCTAAGATGTCAATATGGTAGGTTGAGGGAGGGATGGCACAGACACTAGTGAAAGTTATTTTTTTATCATCTCTTTTTTCTATACCATGTGTGCCCTTCCAATGGATTTTCACATTAAAGTAGAACTAAACATGTGAACCTCCAATTGGATGCCACCCAAAAACAAGTTAGATTTTTCTCAGTGATGTCCACTAGATGTAAGGGTAAATTATAAAATTAATGAAAAAGCATTATATAGTCCCTATTTTGCATAGTTTGGGTTGTTGGTTGAATTAGTTTTATAATACATATTTTTGATGATAGAGTTGTATCTCGTCAAAAAATATAGCCCAGGAAATTAGGAGACCCTTAATTTTATTTTTCGCACATAACAATCCATATGAAATGAACTACTCATGTTATATATAAAAAGAGGCCATGACCACCTTTTTAAAACATGGATTCTAATCCATATTTAAAAAAAAAAAATAGTTTGATTGACCCATGTGATTGTATCACTACCATCAAACTTACATAATTCCACTTTTGATAACATCACCTTCAAACCTAAGTTAGAGTGTGATTATTTGAATGAGGAGAACTATAATGTGGTAGTGGAGGGTTATTTTGCAAGGATTGATATGGGAAGTTGTAAAATTACCAAATAAATTGTTACAATTGATCTCACAAGCCATTTATTTCCCATCTCATTACTTGATGTTTGCTTTAACTACATCGAGATCATCTTTCTACACAATGCCATTTAACTCTAGCTAAAGTTGTTGAACTACCACTAACATACATGGATAAAACATTTTGGAATCCATGTCATCATTGAGATGATTTTTAGGAGTTTATTTTCCTTTTCTACATCCATGAGTGTTAGGACCAACCATGAACAAACCCTAAGAGGGCTTTAGTCCTAAAAAACATGTATCAATAGATGAGACCATTGTGATCACCTCACCCAAATGAATCCAATAATTGGTAATGTGCACAAGGGTGAAAATATTTGGCCCAAAAAGTATAATAATAAAATATATGATTAATATCACATCAAAGACATGAATCTAATGACTATTAATTTACACAAGGTTATTAGTTGTAGTTTAATTGAATAATAAAAAACCAGATTTTTAAATTTGTAATAATACACAACATATTTTCAAGCCAAATAATAAATGATGGAAATTATAAATGAAGATGTATAAAGACAAATATGGTACCACAAAATATATATCTCATTCACAAAAGTGACACATTTGCTCTTTCTCCTTATGCTGGTGTATAGATAATTTTTAGAATCCTTCTCAACTCTTATTTTGCAATGATTATTTGAATTATTTATTTTCTTTACATATATTTCTTTTATCTAAATAATACTAAATAATATTTCCCTTTACCCATGCTAATATTCATCTAGACCAAATAGATGTCTTATACCAAGAAGCATAAATGCCCTAATAAGTCAAGTTTTTTAAAAAATCTTCAATTACAAATGCATTTGAGAATCTAAACTAATCCTACTCATAATCTCCATGGACTATTATCAAAATCCCTGATCTTATACAACTCACTCCTCTATACTCACACTGTAATACCCACTCTTCTATATTTCCTCTACTATACCTACTCTTTTGTACTTATACCACTACATTAACTATCTATTATAGTTTCAAATAAATGTATAATATTACAAAATTATAAAGACATCTTTCTTGAAATAATAGAATGACATAAATAATTATGCACTTGGAATGAAACTTGATGTCTAAGTCAATGTTCTTTTTTACTAATTTGTGCCAAATATTTTTGTTGGAGAATTGAAACCCCTTCCTCCATATTAAAACATCTGGCATAGATCCTGGTTATGATTAGGTTGATCATAATAAGCTAAAAAAATTAGCATATTGTAATGAACCAATAAATAATGTTGACCCTTTTGGTCACCATTAGAAGAATAGATTTTAGTTATAAAGCTTGGGTGCAGACATGAAGGTTCTTAAACTCTAGTCGGAGTTCAAGATAATTGGATAAGTCTTTGGACATATCATATTTTAAAAGAGAATGATCTATATATAAAATGATCTATAGAAGATTAAAAATTCAAAGCTTAAATTATAAATCTTGAAGATCAATCATTTAGGAAGATTATTGATTCTTTCATTCGAATAAAAAAGCCAAGTGAGTAGAAGATGTGAAATAAGTGCTTTCACACTTAGTCAATTTCTAGCCCTATTTCTAATGATGGTTTTAGGGGCACTATTTTGAAGTTGATGGGCACCAAGTAATGTCTTAATGGGTTCCCATGTTATCAATGTGACCAGGATCAAGTCCAAGCCTCTTTGTGCCACATGATATTCATTAAAATTCCTAGAGAGTCTAACCCATTTTTAAAAATGTCTTGAGCCTTTCTAGAGATTTCTAACACAGTTGATTCTTCAACCTTGCCCAGTGTTAAATATCATTATTCCATAGAGTCAATCCTATTTAAAAAGTCTTTCAAGACTTATCCATTTTAATAATGTTTGAAGAAATCACGTACATGTGATAATACCACGTGGCGAAATCCTAACGACCTAAGGCCCCATAACCATTTGTGTAGTTGAGAGAATCTATCAGAGCAATAGTGTAGTGGGCTTATTCCACATGGAAAAATCCCACTTTATCACTATAGGATGGTCTACTAGTAGCTTATTTTATTTCTTAAATACTTAGTCAATTTTTCAAGGATTGCTCAGAGACATGTGTCACTCTGCCAATAGCCCCAAGGCTTGTGGAAATTTTTTTATAAGACTTAGTTTTTTCTTCAAGGTTTTAACCTAGCAGGATAGTGGGATGCTTCCACATGTCATGATCTTAGTGACCCAGCATCTTATAGATGTTCATATAGTTTCAAATCCCCTAGGTAAGTGGGGATAGGGAGATGGCATCACATGGAATAATCATGTAGCACCGCAACCCCATGATCATTACTATAAGTAGATCAAGGCATCAGTGTCGTGAAAAAGAAAAAAATGGGCCATATAATTATGGAATGGTAAATTAGGGCCCACAAAATCAAAGTTGATTATGCATCAAATGCTAAGCCCAAAATGAGCTTAAAGGAGATACATGGCTAGAGCCTACTACAAAATGGTTTTCTAGCATCTACATTGGCACTATCTATGGAAAATTAGACATCCAATTTAACCCATTCAATATTCAAAAGCCAACAATAGACCATGCAAGAAAATTGATTCCTATAATCAAGGTGGCCCAATCTTCATAATGGTTCCATTTATTGACTCCAAATATAAAGGTGATTAGAGGGCAATGGAATTTGGATTAATTCATCATGAGAACAAATATATCCATAAGCAAACAATAGAAAAGTTACAGGGTGAGTAAATATGGTAGGCAATTATGTAGGCATGGCCATGGTAATCCTAAGGAAATATTATCATTTCCTTGATTACCTTTTGTAGTCATGATTCAATATGTAGTGTCTTTATTAGTGAGAAAGGCCAAATCAATCCCTAAGTTATAGATATTTTTCCCTTTTAAGTAAGCATATAGATCATTTTAGTCATTCTCAACCTAGGTATGGAAAATCCATACTCTATAATCACTTTTTCTTGCCCTTTATAATGAATAATAAGCTATTTTTAGCTTTCTTCAAGCTTGCTTTCAGTTAATTTAACTATTTTGGGAATATTGGAGTTTTATTCCTAGTTTAGTTAAGGGTCTTGATTAATAAATCTATAAATAATATTGCAATAATTGCAGTCCTAATTTTTATAATTTATTTCAATTATTTTACCTTTATAAAAATAGCAATAAATTAGGAGAAATATAACATAGCTTAAAATAGGTTGAAATGACACTTGCAATGTTTGAAACTAGTTGTGCAAGACTAAGATGGTGTCGTAAATTAGAATTTGGCTTTTGTCTAAATAAAGGATAGGACCTTGAAAAATAGGACACCTTAAGGTCCACCTTTTTTGTCCACTCTTGTCGCTATTATCAAAACTGCTCATAAAGACCTTATTTTTTGGAGTTCTTTATGTTGTTCCTATATGAGCCTACTTATAATATCTTGAGTGTTGAATGTTGACAAAGATAGTTGTAGCGTTATTTTAATCTTCAAACCCTAACCATTTATCATGCTTGATAAAACAAGATTTGAATAACTTGAAAAGGTGGGGTTGATGCATGTAATATGCACTAAATATGTGATCCACACCCCTTATGTGTGCACACTGCCTATGTACCAATACTCCAAAGAGGGATCAAGCGATATGTAGTTCTCCCATTTGATGTGTTTTGTGAAATAGTGTGACTTGGATGTAAAAGTGATAAATTGAGAGTGCTTGAGTTGTCTAAGGACTCATGCAAGAGTTTGAATGTGTTTATAGCTATGTTGGGTGACTGTATGTAGAGGATAGGAAAGTTTACCTTAGTGGTTCTTTTATTCTTTATTGGTTTGTAAGATTTGTCACCTCCTTTTCTAAATGAACTTTGAATTGGATTTTATATGGAACTATTGGTCATGGGTTAAATGTATTTACACTAGGTCAACATGATGAAGGATAGGAATCAGATGAAATTGACCATTTGGGATCATAGTTTTATTGGACATGATCACTTAAAATGTCACACCCTAGGGTTCAATGCTATAGTCTAGGAATGACACTCCTATCTTGTAGGCTCAGGACCTAGGGGATAAAATTGGCCTAGGAAATAGAGCCTACCTGAGTTGGAATCAAGGTATACAAGACTACATATGATCAATAATGATCAAAAAGGTGTATATAACAATCATAAGAGCATGTAAGGTCCTATAGATAGGGTGCCATAATCCACACTCAAGCTACGATTTTGGACATTTTATATGACTACATCATTGTATATTTTTTTTGTGCATGATTGATAATGATAGTGTCTTAACTCAATCTCTTTTGTCATATCACTCTTAATTTATTTTAAGTATATTGGATCTTTGAAGGTCACATAAAGTGGTATAACTAGGTATAAATGGAATTAGTCGTGGATATCTTCCATTAGTGTTGATTCATTTTTCCTCTTGGTTATCCCTCTTAGTTTATGTATCTCACAAAACCTTCATGTTGAAATATTGATGAAAATAGATCCTTAGGTTGGAGTTGTCTACTCCAACTGATCTTGTTTCTTTTCATTAGTGTATATGCAAATGGGGGTCATAAGTTTGGTGTTTCACCATCTTGTTTTGTTTAATTTTTTTTCTCTCTACCTTTTCCTTTTAAGTAGTAGGTTTAGTAATTTTAGATGATAATACTAAGGGATATATCCCTCTCTATATATTCACCTCAATAATTAAGACACCCACAGTTGAGAGATGTCTCTATTGTATAAAATAAGTGAGGAAGGCCTAAACAACCTCCTCAAGGGGTGAAACTTTGAGTGGAAATATTTTTTTATATGCCAAATGGGATAGAGTGTCATATATTGAGAGATTTCTTTTGTTGTCCTTTAGTATATTAGCCTATAGAAGCATCACCTGAAACATCAATGGAAACACTAAAAGTTAAATCTATTTGTTTAAGTAGTCCAAATTCTTAAAGATTATCAAATATTAGGATTTTGGTAATATTCTTAATATTTTCCTTCTTTTGAAGTGATAAAATCACTTGGTGACTCCAACTCCAACTCTGGGTTTTAATAGATTGAACTCACATGTTGTAATTAAGAGGGAGTTTAATTCACATATGCCTCATGGATGCCCAAAAAATGATCCACCCATTTTCACCATTCAATGGAGGCATCCCCTTGCTCCTAGCCAAATATTATGATATTTTAGTCTTTGCCTTCAAGATCCTTCCATATTTCACTAGGTGAAATGTTGTCATACCTATTGAGCACATTTAGGATGTTGTGGTAGTGTGCACAGTTTATAATGTGTTTTAATACAAATAATTATGAGACTCCTCATGTCATCCTTTATAATAAAGAATTATGATTGTATAGGTTATTAGGAGCCAATTTAACTCACATCTAGGATGAGTTGGGCAAATAGGTTTGTAAGTAATTTGCAGATAGGAGAGATCATATGTCCCTTATCAAGTAACTTTACACCATTAAGAATGCACGCCATGAGATTTTAATGGATTTTAACATGAGCTTATATATAACCTGGGACTGGATCTTCCCATTGGTTAGGCCCTCTATAAACATGGAATTCTTATACATCATAAGGTCCATTGATTATGATGTTGCATTCTTGATCCAATAGATGAGGGGAACACATTGCCTTATGCTTAATATCTCACCACTAAGTCATATATTTTCTTGATACGAATGGCTAATGTTTATCCCAAGCATCTTATGCCATTACTTTGCTCAACCTTACCCACTTTCCCCTCTCATGCTTTTTCCATTCATACTTGATCAATCAATACCTCCTACTATTTCCACAAAAGAGTTATATGGGGTTAAACACCTCATACAAAGCTTCAACAATGAGTTGTAATATGTAAAAAGGTAAAAAGCATAGTAAGAGGCACCCCATTAGATATACTATCCATATAGGTATCTCTACCAAGGTAACATGCAAGTTCAAATGCAAATCTCATTCATGTCATCATCTAATGAACATAATACCAATGCTGATGAGACATCAAGAACTCTTACACCCCCAAAAATTAACCTCATCCAAATCACATCACTTCCCTAGAAGCAATCATTTGGATTATATTCACAAGAGAGAGTGTGGAAAAAAATACATGATTGGTTTGATCCTCTTCTTTTAGATTGGATGGAGAGTGACTTTGGTGGCATGAGCCTACATGAAGGTGTAGCTTTAGAGTCCAATTGTATTCATGAAGAAATCTATTCCATGGCAAACTTATTCAAACCAAGGGAGAATCCCATAGTCTTTTGGGATAAATTAAATGAGATAGTTGAGGAGTTTGAATCCAGGGTGAAACGAACATCTTCCAAAGTATAGGAGAAACTCATGATCAAGGTCATACTTGGATAAATGAATCACAGTGAACTACTTACTTTCAAGGACTAGTGTAATAATTAAAGTGCATTAATAGATGCAAGTGCATGTGAAGCCATGATATTAAGGGGAACACATTCAAATGAGATGAGGCAAGTGATGAATCAACAAGGGAAACCTCCTAAATTTAGAAGGTTTAGCATGAGCTAAGATCACATCTAGGCATAGAGGAATCCAAGAGGGATTGGCTAAAATGGAAAGACCTCTACCACCTTGGTAAGAATCTTATGTTTATCTTGATGGAGTCATTCATCAAAAGGGATCTTGGGCAACCCATCTTCCTTGAGCATGTCTCAAAAGCAATCAGAGCACATGTCCTTCATAGCAGACCAAAACCCACCTACCTCTATTCAAAGCACAATAGCATACTCATGCACAATGGAATAGGCTTACGAGGTTTCCATTTTGATCCAAGTGGTTTGAGGCCCCTGCTTTAAATTTGTACGTAATAGTTTTATCTACTTTTTATTTCCTCTAAGTGATCTTGCATATTATTTTAGTTGTTTTATTTTACTATTATGCTTTTGGCACATTATTTTTGTTTCTATTATTTGTTTTGTTGGAGGTTTTTTTAGTTCATTAAGAGGTAGTACAATTATGAGACACTAAATATTCATGGAGTTGGTAAAATATCTTCTTAATTGTCCATCATTTAGGTTAAGCAATTGGAATAGGGTTGTGTTTTAAAATGGGAAGAATTTCCTAGGATTATATGAACCCATGATGATTGGATGCATAAGGCTACTAGTCTAGACTGATTATTAGGAAATCGCCACCTAGAGGTCATGAATAATATTGACCATTTTGGTCACCATTAGAGGAGAAACTTTTAGTTTCAAAGCTTGGGTTTAGGCATGAAGGTTATTCAACTCTTGTTGGAGTTCATGAAAAATGGTTGTCCTTAGACTTATCACATTCTAAAAAGTTTTAGTCATCAGATAAAATGTTACATAGAAGAGTTATAATTTAAAATGTGAAGTACAAATGTAAACTTTGAAGCCTTTAAAAATATTTTTAGGTCTTTTATCTGAGTAGAAAGGCTAGGCAATAAAAATTTGTGAAACAAGTGCTTTAACACTCAGTTGAGTTTAGGCCCTTTTTGTGATAATATAGGAGGCACTCTGATGAATTTTATGGGATATGGGTGATGTCGTTATGGTTTTCTGGGTTGTTAATGAGACAGATCTCTGGTCTAAGTCTCCTAGTGTCATGCGATAGTAATTCATAAGTCTTGACGGGTCCAAATCATTTTTTAAAGTGTCCCAAGCCTTTTTAGTATTTTCTAGCACTTATTCAAATCTTCAACCTTTATTGGATCCATATTTCAACATTTTATATCCCTAGGCCTATTCAAAAAATCTATCAAGACTTGGAAATTTCAAAAATGTGTTAAGCATGTGAGTAACTAGGAGGATTTCACGTGCTGAAATCATGGTGACCAAGGGCCCTAGAACCATCTGTAGAGTTGAGAAAATATGTTAGATTAGTGGGTTATCAGGATTATGCCATGTGGAAAAATATTACTTCATCATCAAAGGATGGTCTACTAGTAGCTTCTTTTATTTCTTTAACACTTAGTTAATTTTTAAATGATTTCCTAAAGCCATATGTCACTCTAGTAGTAGACTTGAGCCTATGCAAAAAGTCTTTTAGGACTTAGTATTTTGATTCAAGGTTTTCCTAATGATTTATACATCAACAAAGTTTGAAGCTAGCATGTTCACATGATGCTTCCACATGTCATGATCTTGATGACCCATCATCCCAAAGATGTTTGTATAGTTTCAAATCCCCTGTGTAAGTGAAGTAGAAAACTGACACCACATGGCTCAATATTAGAGCTCCAAAGACCCATGGTGGATAACACAAGCATAGTAGGGCATCAATGCAATATAAGAGATTAAAGAGGCTACATAGTTAGGGAATGGTAAATTGCATCCCACAAAATCAAATATGACTACGTAATGAAGGCTAATCCTAAAATGAGCCCATAGAGGACACATGGAAGGAGCCTACCATGAAGGGATTTGTCATTATATATGTTGGTATTGTCTGAGGTAAATTTGATATCTCATTTTAGTGATTCAACCATCAAAAGCTAAGAATGGATTGTGCAATTAATTGATTCCTAGAATCAAGGTGGCTCGATCTTCAAAAACATGTCATAACTTGACTCCAGCTAGAAAGGTGATGTGAGGGTGATGGAATCTAGATGAATTCATCATGGGAACAAATACATCCATAATCAAATAGAAGATAATTTGTTAGCTAAGTAAATGTGGTAGGCATCTATGCAAGCATGGCCATGTCAATCCTTAGGAAATATTCTCACTTTCTCAACTACCTTCTCCAGTCATTATTCAATCTATAATGGCCCTGTTAGTGGGAAAGACTGAATCAAACACTAAGCGCTAGATATTTTGCCTATTTAATTAGGCAAATAGATCATTGTAATCATACTCAACCTGGGTATGGTGAAGCCTTGAGCAATTAATTTTTTTTTTCCTTTTGGAATGAATAAAAGTTGGTTTTAGCATTTTAAAAGCTTGCTTTCAATGTATACTTGTGGTTGTTCATGATTGATAGTGGTAGTGTCTTAACTCCATCTCTTTTGTCCTCTCACACTTACCTTCTTGCATGTAGGATGACTCTTTATTGGTCACATAAAGTGTTATAGATGGTTATGCAGGGAGTTAGGTGTGAAACTCTACCATTAGTGTTAACTATTTCACCTCTTGGTTGTCCCTCCTAGTTTATGTATCTCTAAAAACCATTCATGTCAAAATACAAATGGAAAGAGATCCCGAGGTTGGAGTTGTATAGTCCAGTTGGTCCTCTTTCATTTCACTAGTGCATAGGCAAATTGAGGTCGTAAGTTTGGTGGATAACCACCTTATTTTGTTTAGTTTCTTTGTCTCTCTAAATTTTCCTTGCAAATAATAGGATTAGTAGTTTCAGGTGATACCTTTAATGGAGATATCCCTATCTAAAAATTGACCTCAATAATTAGGCCACCCATGGCCTAGAGGTGTCTTCATTGTATCAACTAAGTGAGGAAGGCTTGAAAAACATCCTCAAGGGCATAACATTGAGTGTTAAAAATGACATGTAAGAGGTTATAAATAAGCATTTTCATAGTCACATTGCTTATACACACCATGAAGAGTTTTCAAAAATAAATTATGATAATAACTGATATAAAGATAATAACAATATGGAAAACTTTGTTGTAAATAATGTTGAACCCTTTTATGTCAGTTATTTTGTCTAAGCCTAATCCTAGCATTAGTAAAGTTGACATTTGTTGAATCATGAGGATTTAAACCATCCAATATAGACATTTCTAAAATTGATTTGCCTAGGGCTCCATCACTGCTAGAATTTCCTGTAATAGGTTGAACATTATAAAAATTCACTCACCTCCCATTCACATTCAATTCATATAGACATTTACATCATCATTTAGATCTACATCATTGGTGAGGCCTAGCTCTCATAGAGGCCACTGTCAGTGTTGTTTCATAGAGGTGGACTCACCCTTCTAAAATTCATACTTAGAATAAGAACTAATATAATTATTATTACGGTTATATGAAATGTAGTGGATGACCTTTTTTGGCACATAATATTCTTCTTCATATTCTTTGATAGTGATTTAGTCCAAAGACTCAAAGAGTTTGATATCCTCATCCTCATCATTGGATTGCTTCATTCTGACTAGACCTTAGGTTGATTACAAGATGGGGACTATTTTCAAAATGTGAGAGACAACTCAAGTTACCCGAATGGGCAAAACTAAATATCAAATTTTTTTTGAATACCCAATATCAAGCAAAATATTAAAAAAATATCAGAATGTTGCTTGTCACATGGATTTTTAAAAAAATTAAATGGGAGTAGAGGATATGAAGCCTCCTTCCTCTTTATCTTGCATATGTTCCTATGAGACCCAAACTCTTTCTCCCAGCAACCAGACCATTGTTAGTTTTAGTTTAGTGGAAGAATATTAAACTAGATTTGCAAGATTATAACAGTACACAACATATTTGCAATCTAAATAATAAATGATAGAATCCATAAATGAAGATGGAGAAGAACAAATATGAGACCACAAAAAATATATTTCATTCACATAAGTGGCCTATTTGATCTTTCTCGTTACATTGGCCTATAAAGGCTTTACAACTTCCTTTTCGAATCTTCTTTTCCAATGACTCTTTGACTTCCTTCTTTTTGGCGCACGCACACACACACAGACACACACACAGACACCAACACAGACACACACACACACACACACACACACACACACACACACACACACACACACACACACACACACACACACACACACACACACACACACACACACACATTGAAAATAATACTAAATATTATTTCTCTTTACCCATGCTAACAAAGGTTTAAAAAAATTTAGACTTTTTTTTACTTTTTTTAAAAACCACTTCGAACAAAATTATAGTTACATAAAAATTAAATTCTTCCCAAATTGTAAGTTATGTTTTCTAGATCCTTCAACTCGTAGGAAATCTGCAACACCTTCTCTGAAAAAAATCCAACATGATAACTTACCCAAATCAAAGCTCTAATACCACTTGTAATTAAATTACTTAGATGTTCGCATAATAGAGTATTATTTAATAAAAATAAGAGGAAAATATATAGATCCAAAGTAATAATTAATAGAAGAGAATAAGTTTTGATAAATATAACTAAGCCACTTCGAGGGACAACCTCCACAATGATGCAATGAGAGCAAAATTTTTAGTATGATGGTCAAATACTAAGCATTACCTCCTATATCTACTCTACTTGGACATGATTATGCCATAAGCCAACCTTCTTAAGAACTTAGTGTGACAAGATAATATAAGAGGTATGTAAGTCATAATTCAACTACACATGTCCCTATAGATACCATAGGTTAAGGGTGTAACATTAATAAAAAAAAGGACACCATACATCTTAAAAATGCACATTTTATATTACAAGCACAACCATATTGAAATATCGCACTTCCTTGCATATTAATGACACAAGCATTTTCTAATTTGGCCATAGAATTAAAAAAAATGATATGGGTTGATACAAAAACAATGACAGTTAATAGTTTGTGAATGAATACTTTGAGTGATGCCATGAACATACTAGTAAACATTGAGTCAGATGTGAAGGAATGAAAAACCACCATGAGCATAGAAGGCACAATAATAATAATAATAATAATAATAATAATAATAATAATAATAATAATAATAATAATAATAATAATAATAATAATAATAATAATAATAATAAGCACATGAAAAGAAAAATAATACAACTATGGCTACAGTTATAGAAACACACCTTTGTGTAAACCATAAACATAAAAGGCACAATAATAATAATAATAATAATAATAATAATAATAATAATAATAATAATAATAATAAGCACTTGAAAAGAAAAAGAACACAATTATGGCTTCAGTTACAGGAAGCACACCTATGTGTAATCCCTGAGCATAACCATTAGGCACAAACCATATTTACCATTTCCCATCATCAACTATTATTGACCAAAATTCATTCAACCATCTCGACTTTGACTACCTAAATCTTAACCCCACGACCTCCTGCCCATGACTGTTTTGACCTAACCATTCTTGTTGCATATGCGCTTTGAAATACTTTTTTTATCCCATGTTCTATTTATCGAATGCCCAATTAAGTCTACTAGAAAATGTTTGTCATTTTTTTCTTGCCTAGTGACAAGCAAAATAGCGTATGCTAGTTAAGCTTGCCTATATGTGTAACATTTTATCCCTCCATTAACATAACATTAAACATTGACTTAGATGTGAAGGCACGTACAAAAACCATGAACATAGATGGTAAAACAACAATAAAAAACACATGAAATTTTTTAAAAAAAAACATAATTCTGGGTTTAGTTACAGGAAACACTTCTACTGACAGAAAACGTTGTGTGAATTGTTGCATTGCTGAGAAGTTTTTGATATATTATGTGGTTGTTTGTGTGTGTGTGTGTTTAGGGGGACGGGGCGGGGATAGACTTGACGGTCGAAAATGGTGTTGTCTTCCATGTTAATAAGCCACGTGTCTTCTGAGACGGCACATCATTTTATATTAATGACCGACATGTTTTTCAACATGACACTTCGTCTTATGTTAATGATCCATACTAATTTAGCATTGTGCCTCAGTGCAAACAAATTTAAACCAATGATAAAATAATGTGTTCATTTAAAATTTATTATTGTTCAAATTTTTAAAATTAATTAATGCTTTTAGTTATTATTATCAATTATACTTATAAAAATGATGAAAAATAATATGATGAAAATTTCGTAATACAATTTCGGATAAAGTACATTTTCCTCCATAACAACTTATATAAACTTAGAAATCGTTAAACTATGTAAACCCAAAATATTATACTACACCGGAAAAATATGAAATCTTTAATTAAGGTCCAACGACTTGTCCCCTTCCCTATATGTGTTTTTATGGTTCTTTTGTACCTTGCAATGAGTATTTTTTATATTAATACTAATTATTTTTATATGGTCGTCACTAAAGGATTGAAATTGTAGTCGTTTACGGAATTTTAAATTTTCAGGTAACTTCTGGCCGTCAAATTATAACCGTGGCATTCAATTATTGCACCGTTGTCGAAGGCAGAACTATGAAAAATGAACAAATAAGAAAAGGGAAAATCACAACGATGGTTTAGTTCAAACGTGTCCATATTTGTGGAAAAAGACGTTTTCGGCTGACTGCTACCAAGTACCGGCCTTCAACTCAAAAGGAATCAAAAAAATAACACTGGATTATTCACGCCTTAAGCATCATCACTTAAAACCATTGCTTTCAGAGAGTCCCCACATTCATAAAATCAAGCCAACGATAACCATTCTTTCTGTTGTTGGAGATAACTGTACAAAACCTAAATCATTGCTTGCATATTGCTCGGAAAGCAACAAAATAAGTTATAAACAAAACACAAATCAGCACTGCAGTCGACAGGAAAAGAGCTTCGAACGTATTCCAAGACCAAGAAAAGAAGAAATACAGTAAGTATATGCGTGTAATATAGTGGCAAATTTCATTGTTATGTGGGAAAGCTTTGTCCTCTTGCTCTTGTCCTCGAGCATCGCAACATTGTGGGCGCAAATTTTTTGAAAAGAAGGAAAACTTAAGTAGTTTTGTTTGCCTTAAAAGAGGGGATGATCATGCGTTGAACAAGGACATTGTACGAGACGGCACAGTGGACGGTGCTGTTGTCGGCCGCATAGTTGAATTGCCCGTGACTTCAAAAGTTTTTCTAAGTACGAAGCTTGCAAAGGGCGTCCTTCACAAATTCGAATCTTATCCCTTTTTACTACTGTAATGATGCACTTGATGATGGCGTTTGCTGTCTAGGGAAGACACGCCCACCGCAAGGAATATTACGATTTACCTAGGTTCTTAAAGAGTCGACCATTTTATCTTTACTTTCATCTCATTGCACGGTAATTATTTCATGAGGTTTAGTTGTTCAATCTTAGGAAGTTTCTCGACGAAGAAGAGGGGTTGCTAGGGGAGGGTAAAGCACTAAGGAGGGTAATTTTAGCTATGAATATATGCAATTAGGTAAGATAGATTATGTAATGAGTGTTAAATTATATTGTAGTTTATTGAAAAATTAATAAACAGTATTATTTTATGTTTGATTAGTCATACAATTTTTAATTTGAATGTGGGTTTGTATTTTGATTATTAAGAAATCAGTGCTTCAAATAAATGATATGTTTTTATGTGTATGATGGATTTCAAAGGTTCATTCTATTTTCAAGCTTATTAAGTATTTTCAAAGTTACGATGCATTTCTAACATTGTAATCTATTTGCCAATTTATGATGTATTTTTAAGTCTATGATTTATTTCCAACCCTGAGATGCATTTCCAACCCTGTGATGCATTTCCAAACATGCAATATATTTCTATGTCTAATAATGCGATGTATTGTTGATCTTACAATACATTTCTTACCCTATTATAACTTTTTTAATTTCTATTATGTTTCTAAAAATACAATTATTTCCTTTAAATTGATGCTTTATTAAATGCATACAATACAATGATAAATTGAATCACATTTATTGAATGATTTTTTTCAATAAAATATGTTCTTAATATAATAAATTATGTTCTTGCTTAACTTATTTCATGGTTTATATTAGAAAAAAAAGTGTATAGAATTTGAATGAGAAAATATTTGTTTGAATAAAGTGCATAGTATTTGAATGATTCAATTTAAGATTTTATATTTAAAGATAAACTTAACGACAATATTTATATACATTTTTAAAAACATTTAATGAAAATTATTTCTTATCTTCTTATAATTTATAAAATTTTAAATAATGTATCATCATCATCATCATCATCATCATCATCATCATCATCATCATCATCATCATCATCATCATCATCATCACAAATTTAGTTTAGTAAATGTTATATTTGTTAAATATTTTTATTGATTTATATCTATTACAATAGAATTTTAAAGGTTTTTTAATATTTTAAATATGGTATGAATTTAAAAAAAAATTATTTACATAAAAATATAATTTTAGTATAATTCATCACATTAATAAATCACATTCTATTAATATCATTCAAAAAATCTATATTTTTTTCTAAGTGCATTCCTTAACAGTTTCTCTAACACTCAATTTTTAAAAGTCATCATTAAAAACTCGATAAAATTTAAATTTTCACATCTATAAAATGAACTGAACCAATTAACACCTTTACATAAAATTAAGTTTTTATGTTGATAAGATTAATCTCTCTTTAACTGACATACTACCAAAAAAAATTAATGTTTTAATGAAAAAAATATTTACCATCTCTTACATGCCTAAAGACCCTTATATTTCTTTCATTTTAATCATGTTTATTCCTCAATTAGTTAATAATGATAAATCCTCCTCACCAAAATACACGGACATAGAGTTTCCATTGACATTAAGGTCAAGTGCATAAAATTTTGGTTCACTATCACTCTTAATGCTAATCTAATGCCTAAATTGAAGACTTTTAGGTGCTCATCTGAAATGTGTTATATACATTTTATAATTATTCTTGTCATTTGAGTTTATTTTTCATTTAATTGAAATAAGTTAAAAGATTTTATTTTTAATAATTTGTACACTATTTACCTATGATATATCAAATTTTGATGGTTCACATGACAATGGTACATTTCAACCACTAAACAAAAAGGTGTTGGATTCATTCACATTGTTTTTATTATTCATAATACCTATAAGCCTCCAATCCTCCTAATTTCATGTAAACTTATTACAAATGATGATTTTATTATTTACCACTCATACATATCCAAGTTATGTATTGTTGTTTCTGTATTATTTATTTCATGATCATTTGTGCATTCATGTTAATCAAGAATGTTTATTAACATTAATACCTTGGTAATGATTGAATATAAATATTTTAATAATACAATTTTTTTTCAAAGAGATTGTGAAATCACTTGCATTATATTGATTTTAAAGGTTGATAATAACTACGAAGCCATGATTGTCTAGTCCATTGATTTTACCATCACATATATAATGTCACTATGATATTATCATGCATATATCTGGTTGACATGTTGTTACTTCAAATATTGAAAGGTTTTAATTTTGTTTAAAAATTTATTATGTTTTTCAATAAGTATAATAAAATTAATGTATCAAAATATAAACGTAAATGTGGAACCTAGCTGGCAAGAGGATATCAATGTATGCCTATAATATTAATAATGATGTACTTACATTTTATACACTGGATAGTCACTTCTGAGATATGATCCACCTTACTAACTTTTTAATGATTCAGTAAACTTAGCCTTATAATTATAAATTTGTATTTTTATAATAAAAATTATACAAATAAATATATTTAATATCTAAGTAATGATTGAATATTTTGTAAGACTACAAAATTATTTCAAAGAGATAATGAAGTCACATATGATGCACAAATTTAAAATATTATTGGTAAATGTGATATGTAATACCAATCTTGTGATGATTGAACCAACCATATGTTGCAATCATAGCTTGGTATTTATTATTATTAAGATTGAACAATCAATTTTATTAAATTTTCAATTTAAAAAAGTATTAAATGAATGAAACATATGAAAATGAGATCAATTACAAAATATAATGCAAACATGTCCATTACTCTTCAATAGAATATATGCAATGTAAATGTTAATTAATATAGTGGACTAATAGAAGTACTAGTACTTATATATTACTTAATTGTATTTTTAATGTTAAATTGTACATTTTATATATTTTTAACACTATTTAGATATCTAATATATCTTTATAATATATATTTTATATAATTTAGTTTTAGAAAATAAATATTTTGAAGTTTGGCATGCTCTATTCTAATAGTCATTAAGGTAATTTTTTAAAGCTATTTAACTTATAATGTTGTGTTTTTCTATATGGCTTTTTCTATTAAAATTTTAACTTTAGATCTCACATTAATTTGAACTCTAATTCCTTTCCTTAAATTTAATATTTTTTTTAATAATTATTATTTCCTCTAACTCTAGTATTTTCTTCTTCTTTAATTTTTACAATATATTTTGAGCTTGTTTTAAGTCTTTAATATTTCTTAACTTAATGTTGAAGTCTTGAAAAAGAGTTTATATTTTTTTTGAAGATTCTTTTTCAAACTATACATTGACAATATACTCTCCTTTAATCTAAAAGGTTAAGGAAACTCATCAACAAATTTATCTACAATTTTTAGATATCTTATTTATTTTATTTTTATTTTCAATATAATTTTTATTTCATTTACATTTGCATTTTGTAATATCCCCTCCAAACAATAAATATAGCAACACAAAAAAACTCTGAACAAGATATAACTTCTGTTGAAGCGTCGGTCGATATACTGCCGATGTCGATCACTGCAGGTCCCTACCTACCGATGTCGATCTATAGTTGACCGATGTCGGTCACTGGAAGCTCTCTGTCTACCGATGTCGGTGCCTGATGCGGATCTGTACGGACTTGTACGGACATAGTACGGCCACCAATTTAGCACAACCTATCTGTTCTTAACCCCTGATAGCTGAACAACCTGATCTCAAGAATATATGATTCTAACACATCAGATCTCTCTCTGTATAATTTATTGAAACAAAACATAAACTAAATCAAGAAATACCTGGAAAGCTCTGTGATAAACTTTTGTGTGAAGTTATCTCTCAAATACCTATAATACTATGATAGCTTCTGGGTGAAGCTATCTCTCAATTTGGCAATAGATCAGCTGATCTTTCACAACCTCTGAATCGCACACAATGAAGAGTTGACGTTCTTCACTGCAGATGGAATCTTGGAACCCTTGGCTCAGTCTTCACAGAAGAGTTTCTTCAATATCAAAATCAATAATCAATTCATAATCCATAATGGTCTCCATGTGAAACCCTTATACCCTCAAAAGATATGCTTGCCCTAATTAGGGTTTCTTAAATTAGCATTAGGGTTTCTAATTTAAAATTAGACCAAATAATTAATAATTAATTATTAATGAGACCAAATAATTAATATTTGATTAAATCAATCAAATATTAATATCTCCCTCAATATACGTCGGATCCTCAAACCGATCGAAGCAGGTGAATCAGGGAGTGATTTCGCACATGACCATACCAAAATAAAGGTGCTCCGCTGCATATCAAATATCCCTAAAAAGTAGGAGCTCAAGCCCAATGTGTCTGAAATAACCTGAATGAAAACCAAATGTAGAAATTCTATGAATCAAAGTCAAGCCAAGCTCCATTATGACCCTCTATCCATCCTATTAGCCTACGAAGGTCGTATAATAGGCTAACCATCAAGTCTGTCAATGTCCACAAAAAAGGGGACATGACAATCCGCCCCTCCAGAAATTGCTTGTCCCCAAGCAATCTCGGAACAATGAACTACTCGATCCACCTGGATCCCAAATGTAGCTATGCTTGGCACTGTTGTGAATCAATGTGAGTACCTGCAATATCATCAAAAGTAAAACAAAGAGGAACCCATAATCAAATTGGCGAACACCACTCAACCAATCTCTAAAATCACAATTGCCCTGGATGTGTCGATACTGTAGGCTGTGTAATTGGCAACTGAAAATTCCATCTACAAAAGATGGTGTTAATCCATCCCATAACTGATCCCTCTGTAATGGTGGCACAACCAACTGTACCATACTGTGAAATGTGTGAGAAGAATCAATCTGGAGACTCGACTCCACTGGTATCCCAAACTCCTCAGAATCAGGTACTCCCAAGTCCTGAATATGTGTGTGAGCCTCAACCACATGCTCCTCATAAGCAGCTATAGAAACATACTCATCACCAACACTCAGTGTACTAACATCTGAGCACACCTCCACACTCTGAATGCAAGCATCAGACTCATCCTCACTGTCTAACTCCTGAGTTAAACTCACCTTAAGACAAAGCTCATCCACAACATCCTCAACTAATCCTACCTGTGAAGATAATGCAAATAAATCATTACCTGAAGATGTGTTAATATCTCCCTGTACTGGATCAGCATCACTGTCAAACTCATCATGCAAGTGGCTGCATGTCATAGGGAAAGCACTACGATCCTTAGGCCTATTAATTAAACTCTTTAACCACCTACAAGCTCTAGGTGAGACATTTTTCCCTTTTGTCCAGACATACCATAAATCTTCTGCCAAAAGTTTAGAAATTTTATCCTCCTCCTCAAACAAGATTGTGAACATAATAAAGTGCATTGATGCTAATATATTGCTAGAATGAAACTCATCTAAAATATTCCAAAATATTTTAAACATCATGCGAATTTCACCAATACAACCTACTAACATCATAATGTTTTCAAACCCATACCTTGCAAATGTTTCAAGTAATCTTGCCCTCCTTGAGAAATGAGGGTCTCTAATGTTATCCAACTTTTCGAAGCTTTTTACCATGGCATAAAGTACCTCTCTCATAATCTGATCATCATTAAAATCAAAGCCAGCTATGATCCTCATGATTTCACTAATACAAGAGAGAGTTGCAAGTCTTACCACCTCATCATGATGTCTCAATAATCGGGGCTTCACCGATGAATTAAATGCTAGAGATAACGCTGTTTGCATATCATAAGTATTTGATTGCTCCACCTTGCTCAAATAAATTTGTAACTCCTCCAAAGTTTTTAGAATGTCATCTGCTTGCTGGAAAGAATTATCTAGCTTCTTCTTCACATTGTGTATTCTTTCTTCCAAATCTTTGACACCTGTTAAAGCCATACTGATACCCAAACTACCCAATAGGATGGCAAGACATAGGCTCTGATACCACTGTAATATCCCCTCCAAACATGAAATATAGCAACACAAAAAAACTCTGAACAAGATATAACTTTTGTTGAAGCGTCGGTCGATATACTACCGACGTCAGTCACTGCAGGTCCCTACCTGCCGACGTCGATCTATAGTTGACCGATGTCGGTCACTGGAAGCTCTCTGTCTGCCGATGTCGGTCCCTGATGCGGATCTGTACATACCTGTACGGACTTAGTATGGCTGCCAATTTAGCACAACCTATCTGT
This sequence comes from Torreya grandis, assembly GCA_037957365.1. Lineage (NCBI taxonomy): Eukaryota > Viridiplantae > Streptophyta > Pinopsida > Cupressales > Taxaceae > Torreya > Torreya grandis. The sequence continues at coordinate 226,448 of JARHVA010006087.1, forward strand.
TCTTAACCCCTGATAGCTGAACAACCTGATCTCAAGAATATACGATTCTAACACAACAGATCTCTCTCTGTATAATTTATTGAAACAAAACATAAACTAAATCAAGAAATACCTGGAAAGTTCTGTGATAAACTTCTGTGTGAAGTTATCTCTCAAATACCTATAATACTATGATAGCTTCTGGGTGAAGCTATCTCTCAATTTGGCAATAGATCGGCTGATCTTTCACAACCTCTGAATCGCACACAATGAAGAGTTGACGTTCTTCATTGCAGATGGAATCCTAAAACCCTTGGCTCAGTCTTCACAGAAGAGTTTCTTGAATATCAAAATCAATAATCAATTCATAATCCATAATGGCCTCCATGTGAAACCCTTATACCCTCAAAAGATATGCTTGCCCTAATTAGGGTTTCTTAAATTAGCATTAAGGTTTCTAATTTAAAATTAGACCAAATAATTAATAATTAATTATTAATGAGACCAAATAATTAATATTTTATTAAATCAATCAAATATTAATATCTCCCTCAATATACGTCGGATCCTCAAACCGATCGAAGAAGGTGAATCAGGGAGTGATTCCGCACATGACCATACCAAAATAAAGGTGCTCCGTTGCATATCAAATATCCCTAAAAAGTAGGAGCTCAAGCCCAATGCGTCTGAAATAACCTGAATGAAAACCAAATGTAGAAATTCTGCGAATCAAAGTCAAGCCAAGCTCCATTATGACCCTCTATCCATCCTATTAGCCTACGAAGGTCGTATAATAGGCTAACCATCAAATCTGTCAATGTCCATGAAAAAGGGGACATGACACATTTATAATTTATAATATAAATATTTCTATAAAATAATATAATGATTTTAGATGGTTGTTCAATACTATCCACTTTAATGGGTTTCTTTCTTAAAAAACTAACACTTAGATTATAAATTTATCTTCAATATATTCCCTTATACCATTTACAAAATAATAACAATTATAATACAAAATAAAAATTTAAATATTTTAATATATCTTCATTTTTATTTTATCACTCTATCTTCTTCTAGTTGAATAGGTTGAGTTAATACTTCATCCTTTTCTTCTAATATAATGCAAAATTCAAAATTAAATATTTTAGTATATCTTCATTTCTATTTTATCAGCCCTGTCTTCTTCCAGTTGAATAGGTTGAGTTAATGCTTCATCCTTTTGTTCTAGTTTTAAAATATTCGTTGTCATCTATATCTTCATTAATATTTTGACCTGATACCTCATCCTTGTGTTCCTTCAATTAACTGTTCATTATCAATAGTTTTAGCCATAGTTTGTTTAGCTTTTCTCTGCCTCTCTTAGTTTGAGATTCCCAGTTTAAAATGAGACTTAAATCATCAAAAGCAAAACACCTCAAAATCTCCGGAATTCTTTAAAATTCTGAGTAGATAGAATGGGGATTTTAGAGATAAAGTTTAGACGACAATATAAAAAATTAATATCTTGAACAATTTTACTTGATAATCTTATCAAAGAACTTATTTTGACTGCTGGTTAAGCTGAAATTTAGCAGTGATAAAAACTAATTGAAAGCAACTATTATTGAATATGGAGTCCAATAGGCAGAATTTGTTAGACGAAATCTAACTTTTCGTTCTCATCAACTTTTTTCAGGGAAATTAGATATTCTACATATTTTTAATAAGCAGATTAACAAATTAAACACTTCCGTAATTGTGATGCATTTCGCCAAACTCAACTGTCACTGCTACCGCCTTTTTTGTGGCCCTTTTGTGAAAAAACATCTTGGAAGACTATTCTTGTCCAGAGTACGCTACTGATCACTGTCATTACTCTCTGATCTAATTTGTAGATACCAATATTTATTCAGCGCGCAAATGCTATTATTTATTAATGTGTTCATCTCATCACTATACCATGTTAATAGTTGTACATTGTATTTAGTTTGCAGTGTTAATACGCGAAGATGCGTAATCTATGTTGATAGAGAAGGGAGATGGGAGTTATAGAATGCAATCTTGTTGTCTATTGAAGGCCCGCGCACATGCAGGGGCGGTCAGGCACACGGTACAACCCTTTGCATATACGAACAAATAAAACAATTGAAGCGAGTACTTGCGATAGTGAAAATTTGAATAATAAATGTTTAATTGACAAATTGAGGTCAAGTTCCCATGCAGGGAAAATTATTTCAAAACTATAGTTGTCAACCTCTTCTTACATTTTGTTCTACGACTTCATGTAATGGGGACAATCAGGAGGGATGACTGATCCATAAGCGTTAATCCTTTAATTAACTTACAACATAATTGCATTACTTCTTTAATGAATGGAATATACATATAAGCACGAACTTAGAATTTAAAAAACAACTCTACTTACTAAATGATTTATAAGTATTACATAGACTCAAATATATACACACAAATCCCTTTTTCTAATCATTATGAAGAAAAAATAAACTATGCCTAGTGACTAGCTTATGTAAACATAAATGATTTTGGTAGGCTCCTCTTTCTCTCACTCGTTCATTCTATTATTAGGCATGGCTTACGGAAACATAAATGACTTTGGTAGGCTACTCTTTCTCTCACTCTATCATTTCATTACTACTTTCATCTTATCACACTATAGTTATTTCATGAGATTTTGTTGTTTAATCCTAGGGAATTTATCGAAGTAGGGGGAAGGGAGACAATCAAGAAGAAAATTTTAGTGGAGAATATTTATGATTAGTTGAATATAGGGGATTTTTAGAATCAAGAGTTTTTTATGTCTTTAATATTGGGTCACAATTTTTTTTGGAAAAAAAAATTAATATACGTTATTTTCTTTTACTTGAATAATTATAAAAAAATTAATCCTAATACATTTTTGTATGTTGATCACCAACAAATTGATATTCTAAACTAATGATACACTTTCAAGTCAACGATGGATCTCTAACACCCAACGCATCTCCAATCCTATTATTTAATTCTAAACTTGAGGCATTTCTAAGCCTACAATGCATTTCCAAGCATGTGATATATTTCAAAGCATATAATTCATTTTCAAAATTGCAATTTATTTCCAAGCCTACCATACATTTACAACTGGCAATGCATTTTCAAACCTGCAATGCATTTCCATGCCTATGAATGTGATGAGTTGTTTGTCCTTTGATTCGTTTCTTACCCTACCATAATTTGATAAACTTGTAATGTTTTGTTGAGCTTACATGAATGATTCTTTTCTAAGCTCATGATGTTTTCCTTTAGATTGATGCTTTATTTAAACAATACAATATGATGATAAATATAATTAAATTTATCATATAATTTTTTCCATGATATTTACTCTTAATTTATAATATGTTGTGTTCGTCTAATGATTATTTCATGAATTATTTTAGAAAAAAAGATGCTTAAAATTACAATGATAAATATTTATTAAATGAAAATGCACATTTTTTAATGATTAAAATTATGATTTAATATTTAGAGACATCTTATCTAAATAATAATATTATTGAATATTTTTAAAAATGTCTAATGAAAAATGTTTTTCTCTACCTAGAAAATACAAAATGGTAAATCGATTAGTTTATAATATTATTACATAGTAAAATGTTATAAAAAAAAATAATAAGCCAATCTAGTAGGATAGAACCTTTATATAATGAAGATAAATCTAAAAACCCTAACTATGAGAAATGAATATAAATAAAAACATCAAGATATAAAACATAGCCTTGTATACCTACAATTATTACAAAGTACCATGAAAAATACCATCTACTAGACATAAAATCCATAAAATAAGTGTCAATTTCAACATGACAAAGACACTAAAACTAGTTAATATGACATCAACTATCTCATCCCACATAATTACTAACTAGCAATTATCATCATAACAAGATATCATTGAATTCACACAAATATACATTATCAAGAAGGAAGGAAATGGGCTGCACAAAAATATCAAAGATTGGAAACATATTTGACCTCTCTGGAGAAATTCTTATCCCAACAAAATTCGTACCTCAAAATTTTAAATGTTTCCATATCCTCATTCCTATTTTAACAAGTTTGTTAAGCACTCCTCAATTAATAAGAGTTCATTCCACTCTCTTTGTAGTCTCAATAATGGTAGGATTTTAAGTATTGAAATTGTTTTTATATCTCTTTGTAAAGTTCATCATGGCATAAATTAATACTACATTCTTTTAGAGGAAACTGAATCATATAAATAACTAGGGTATTGCTAAGAAATTAATAAACTCTTAGAGGATATGGAAAAACCAGGAGATATTTAATAGAATAAAAACTAATATTCACAAAAAATTCCAAATCATTGGTTTTACATGCAAAATTCTAAAACTTTGAAGGATAACTGCACAAAGTTGAGAGACAAAAAGTGGCCTATTTGTGGACATGATTTTCTTGAAATTTTTGAAATTTAAACTTCTATAGATAATTTGAGATATTGACACTCCAAATTTGAAGATGGTGTTGTTGAGGTCAACATGCCCCTATTTTCAAAAATTGGGACCCTTGAGATATTTTGAAGCTTAGCCCTGAAATCATGGCCTTTTTTATCATTATTAAAATTCAAAGATCATCCACTTTGATTAAATTAGCTTACTGAAGTATGGTTTGGTTTATGCTTGCCTAACATTGCTAATGATTGGTATTCATGTCTTTAAGTTACAGGTTTCATGGAGTCCTTGCTGGAAGATAGATATTCTAAAGCCATAGCATAAACCCTTGGTTCAAGTTTAAATTTGAATTTGGTGAAATTAAATTGGCAAGAATTTTTTAAACTCATTTTGGACTTAAGCCATATTTTTATTTTAAGGCTTGCTCGTGTTTTTTAACACAACCAAACCTTAGCCTAAAATATGCCTTGGTCTCTTTTTATTTTCCCCCTTATGCTTCTTATGTTTCTAACCATGGTCTAATTTTATGCTAGCAGGGTCCATTTTATTTTCTAGCACGGTTTCCTTTATTATTTCCTACTTAGCCTAAATATTTAATGTTAAGAACCCATTTGTATTTATTAATATGAATGAAAACTTAGTCTAAATAAATTATCCTATGTTTGTTTCATCTGGGGTCCTATCTTAAATATCATGCATCTTGAGGATCCAATAGTCCACGCTTCCTCGTGGCCTTTCAATCGAATGACACAAAGGAATCTTGATAAAACTAAGCATTTAGTCATTTAGACCAATCATGTTCCAGTAGTTGGATCATGATTAATGATTCTCACGTTGTCTTGGACCAAATATCAGATAGAGCAAAGACATCTTTGAAAAGTTAAAAGCCTAGGAGATTCATAGAGTTTCCACATGGCACTCTCGCATTTGAGACTTAAAATCAAAGGGTCCCATTTATTAAATGAAACCAATGGTATGCAATTATTCAGATCATGATCAGATGGCTCTCATTTCATTATGATTTTTAATCAGACATAGTGAATCAAGTTTGAGATCCTAGGAGGCCCCACATAGTTGTCATATGGCACTCTCCTATTGGGTTATAGGAATTTGATGAGCTTAAATTTGATGTTTACTTGCCCATAAATTGATATATGTGAGGAGTATTTGATGTTCTCATGATATTAAACTTTAGTCACATAAAAAAAAAGAACATATCAAGCCTAAATTTGACGTTCATGTGACTATCATTTGACATCCATGAGGACGTATTTGATAACTATGAGACCGTCAAACATAAGCTAATGGATAGTTTTGTTTAGGACCAATATACAAACCAAAATGTTACTAAAAATACCATAAATGGAATTGCAGATGAATGGAAGCCCTCAAAGGATGATCAAACACTTGAAATTTTTTAATTACAAATGTTGAAATTGTCTCATAGTCGAAATATATGTAGAAATGGATTTATTGTAAGTATATATCTTAAGGTCTCATTGAATTTATTTAAATGCCATGAACCTTATGCTATAGACTTATACTAAGTCTTATTCTAAAATAGTCCTGATGATATAAAACATAGCCCAAATGCTTTTATAGTGTTTATTAATACAATAAAGCTCTATGTCAAGTTTTAGCATTTGATCCTTATATAACTTTGACCCCTTTAAATGTATTATAAGATCTTAAAATAATTATTTTAGCCCAAATTATACATTATATTTATTAAACACAATGTCAACTTTATCTTAAAATATTTAGCCATTGTCCCCTTTATATGAATTTCAAAAAACTTAGACAGAAACACTTTAGCTTAAATTTTATTTCATGTTTGATTGAAAAAAAATAAACCTTAGCCTAAGGTCTTTAAACATAAGTCCCTACCTTAATAATGTCCTAATTAAATATCATGCATCTTTGTAGATCCTATAGCTAATGCTTCATCACAAAAGAATGATCCAATGACATGAAGTCACTGATGATTTCTCAGTGGAGCTCTGAGAGCCTACATGCTAAACACATGAAAGATGCATGGTGAATATGTGATTGACCAATATGTTAGAGCTTGGAAACCCCATGAAGATGCCAAGTGGCACAACCATGGGGCTCGGTATTTAAACGGACTAATTACAAGGAAGAGCTTGAATTACAATTAATGGCCCAAACTATTCTAGGTATTTTGATCTAATGGCATAAATCTAAAAGGCATTTTTAAATTCCAATAACTAGTGCTTCAAAGGCACTTATGAAATTTTTTATGAAAGGTTCTAGATTGATGCCATACAAGCACCATGCAAGCAAAAAAATAACAAAAGAGGAGATATTATCTACCTAAGAATGCAAACAAATCCAAAGGTCTAAATTAAATCTGAAGCATGTATGAGCCAAAATCTGAATGAGATACCACCATTAAAGTTTTAAATCCCTAAACTATGCATAAAATAGACCCTAAGTGAACTTAGTTGATTATAGTAAATCTAAAATAAGTTCAATTGTTGTTTGGGCATGAAATAACTAACAAGAGACCATTTGAAATCCAATTGTGAAAAATTTTCAAGTACAAAATTCATTATAGCTCAAGGGTAGCAATTGAGAAACTAGATGGAGTTGTACCTATCTATAGACAATGAATTAAGGGTTTTCAAAGATACTAAACTGAACATTGTGGCCCTAAACAATGGAAACAAGAATTAGTTTGAGATCTTTTAGACCATAGAGGAGATGAAGGCCATTATGGAGGAGTAGAGGATTGCCACTATTAGTAGAAGATACTATGGCCTGGTTGTAGTTCAAATGGCTATCCTACATCATGTTGTTGTCAAACTAGAAGAACTCAATTGCATGACATCCTTAATCCAATTTTTATATATTATATGATTGAAAATAATTGGATCATTCATGAGGGGAGCTCTAGTAGAGTTTCTTAAATTTCCCCCAATAGCCTTTAAGAGGTATTACAAATTTCCCAAGCCCCACATGGATTTGATCATAATTAAGGAATGAACCAGTAAGAATAACCTAAATACCATCCTTAAGCCATGATTATTCTTGGAGAACCATGTATTCTAAGACTTTGAGGGAATAATCCTAATATTTTAGTTTAGAGATGGAATTAGTGTAATCATGACCCTAATAAACACAATATCTGGAGCTGCTACAACCACATATGTCAATAAGAGCTGGGTGTCTTATGTCTAATTTATGGTAGAGAAAGAGCTCATTCTTCTAATTGGGGATATTATTAGTATCCACATAGGGAAATGATTTACTACCCTAAAGAAGAATACTAACAAATGGTTCTTCATTATGTCTTATTTACTAGATTCCCTGATCGCTTTCACCAAGGTCCCCAACATCAAAAATTGGTCTCCTGAGGGAAAAACCATAATTTCCCACGATTATTTGATGTTTCACATCTTTAAGTATAGACACCAAATGTAATTCATCTATGACAGTGTCTGTCCTACATTGGTGTCAGTTATCATAGGGATCCTTATGCCCTAGGTAAGTGCTCTAATCAGGAAATATATGGACCTAATAAAAGATATCTATCTTTACCCAAATTGCATTGTAGTTAGAATGGTGGGAATTTCGACCCAACCCTATAGGTTGCCTATTTATGTTTCAAATAATCTAGCAAATCAAGAAAATGCATCTCAACTTTTTCATGGTGCTAATGGAGTCTACAAGGATAAAATGAATGGCCTCCTTCATCCCTTTCCTTTGATAATTAGAAGAGTAATTTTATAAGATTGGAAATAGATAGACACCATGGCTATGAATAGGGATTCCTTTGTGTTTTAGTTGGATGAACTTAGGTATTGGGATCTAAATAAATTAGTGGGTAACCATGTCAAGAGAAGGGAGCTACCCAAGCCAATCTATGAGCATCAACTTAGTCCTTATGACACCCTCCACATCAAGGTCAATAATTTTGAGGAGGTATTGGCCAGATTCAAGAAAAGTAACCTCAAACTTTTGCATAGACTGACTAGTGATGAAAAATCACTAGGGGACATATGACAAATGCATCTTCTTTAGTATCATTTTCTACCTAGACCTTCTAGGCCACCTCAACAACAACCCCAAGTGGATCGGCCATAACCCTGAGGATAAGTTATGTGAAGCATTGATAAAGAGAAGTTATAGGAGAGACTTGTTGAGGGACTTTCATCCTTAACTCTACCTTGAAGGCCAACATCCCTTGTCAAACATTTAGAAATGATTGCCTTTGATCTGAATGAAACAATCAAGGATACCCTCAAGGTCCTCACTAAATCATATGGCTCTAAGGGAGAAGAACAGTAGGCTAAAGAACCATAGGCTCAAGTAGAAGGGGTTAGGTAGGAAGACAAAGGAAAGGAAGTTACTTTGGATTTGGTCCTAGTGGCACAACCAAAGAAGAGGAAATAAGAATTGGTCATTGTCCCTATTAGACAAAAAATCCAAAGTTGACTCTCAATCATCCCACAAGTGAGGTCAACTTATCCAGTAAAGATTACACCATTCATAAACCAATCATCCCTAATTGGTTCATATATAGAAATATGCAAATGATCCCCTCCTACTCCCACTTTTGGGCCTTGACTAAGGCTATTAACATTTATGTGCATGAGGACATTAATCTATGGATAAGAACTTTGGTGAAGGAACAAGAGGAAAAAAGAATAGTGACCACTGTAGGGCTAGAGATCAAACAAATGGATGTTCTCGAAAAATTAAGCAACACAAGAGTAGAGGTCCAAAAACCTCCAAAACACATAGAATTATCTACTATTATGTAGTTCAATCTATATATAGTTGGACTAGAGAGAGTCACAACCAAAAAATCCATGGTGGGAACCAAAGAGTTCACATTCCATAAGGTTGAACCCTTTACAGGTTTAAATCTAATTGGAGGGTAGTTGCATGCTGACCTACCCATCCATAAATAAGATAATGAAAGCCTATCTAAGGGTCACTCAGCTCAAGTTAGAGCTAGTATTAGAGGAATGAAATAGAGGATTCATAATTTGGAAAATGAAAAGGAGAACTTAGAGATATAGAACATTTTATCAGTTTATGAAGCTATAATAAATATGTTTGAATTATCCTTTCTCTATGTGTATGATTGTTTAAAATCAATGAAAATAAGGCAAGATGCATTAATCCAATAGAGTGAGGTGGCTAAAGGATCAATAATAGTGACAGGATGAAGAGAACAAGATAAGGGATCTCATCAATATATTGATTAGGAATAGGATTCCTAAATTTAAAACTATTAGCCTAGCCCACCTAAATGCTATATTGGAGATAGTGGTGAATAAAATCCAAAGTTTAATTTCTTGGTCAATAAGCTTAGATAGACTTCTTAGGGATGATGAAGAGTTGATTATCTAGATCAAGCAACTACTTGGCACCATGTTGGCTAATATTACCAAGATAAAAGTCTCAAGAATTATTGATGATGTAGAATATAAACATAGAGTCACATTGGTAATGTAAGAAGTAAAGGGTAAGAGCCAAGGTCAATCAGGTAGTGACAACAACATGATTTTTTGTATGATCTTCACTATTGAAGAAAATATTGTAGAATCCAGAAGCATCAATGAATCTATGTCAGGGGATGATAGAGCTTTCGAGGACTTACTTGACCAAGAAGATGTCTACCTCTTGAAGCTAGTTGTGGATCTAGATCTTGTCAAGGAACAACATCAAAGAGCTATGGAGCTTCTATAAAAACAAAAAGGATACCCTTCAACAATGAGCCAACCAATTAGTTAATATTATTTTTTGTAAAAACATTGTAATATTTAAAATATGAATATTATTTCTAAAGACATATGCTACTCTGTTAGAATATTTGCCACTAACTCAGTCTAATTTTGAAAAGCAAATGTATTCTAGAAATTTTTGGAGAAGGACAACTATCCTTGTGTTTTATACATTTTGTATCTTCTAACTGACCAGTATACTACCTTGTATTTCTATAAAAAGGTATTATTACCATCTTGTAAAGAAAGACACTGTTGAGAAAAATTTGTACACTTGGAGTAATTAATATTCTCAAGGAATTCTGTAAAGATTATCCAAATTTGATGTGTCAATTGTTAATATAGTTATCTCTAAAGCAAATGTATTATAGAATTTTTTTGAGAAGGAAAACAATCCTAATGTTTTATACATTTTATATCTTATAACTAGCCAGTATACTACCCTGTATTTATATAAATAGGTATTATTACAATCTTGTAAAGAGAGAGAATTTTGAGCAAAATTTGTACACTTGGAGAAATTAATATTGTCAAGGAATTATGTAAAGATGATCCAAATTTGGCATGTCAATTGTTAAGAAAGTTGTCTCTCATTGTTGGTTTTAAAGCTTGAATTTGAATAGTTTCTTTGAATCCTAGATAACTTACTCTTCACTTGATAGATAAGATACTATGATGACGATAAAAAAAAAATTGATTATAGGGGTTAGAATTTGGACTTGATAGGCCAAATTACCACTAACGTATACTAACAATAATGCAAATGAACGTAACAGCTATGAAATCCTAGTGCTTAGACCCAAAATATCATAAGTGCAGTGAGGATTCTAAGGTGAATATAATTCACATATATGAAAAGGATGCTTTAAAATTCTACCTATATTAAATTACCTTAAACATAATCACCAGTTGATCAGGATGAAAATAAAACATACATAATAGAATTTGTTAGCTTAGCTAAAATGATAAGCCAAAAAGATGGTTTTGAAGTAGTAATACCATATTTTAACCACTAAATAAATGAGATCATATGTTATTACATTTTTTTGAGAAATATGAATGCATGAAAACAATGGAAACTATGAGTTAATTGCTGAAATTTACATTCTCTTTCCATTAATTCACAATATTTTGTCTCTAGTTTAAAATGAAGAGGAGAACTCCTATATATAGGCCATTCAAATATCTTAGTTAGTTACAAAATAAATTAGGTAACATGACACCCATTAGAAGATAGGGTCTCCTTTGTCTTAAAGTTAAAGAATATTTCCTATTCAAATTATAGGAATTTTTCATAATGCAATTCGAAGGAGCCTGGGACATGTTTCCTATTCATAAAAAGTCTAATATGTCAATATTTTATTCCTAAGGAGTTGGGCTGTGATCTCATTGGTATTATTAATGATGAATCTCCTACTCTGGAAGAAGATGGAGTGCTAGTGTTGGTTAAGGAAAAAGACATTCTAGGAGGGGTTGATGACGTGGTGGCTCCTGAGGTGGAAGTTTGTTTTTTGGGCTTCAACTTCCCATTTACGTAATTAGAAGAATTTATTTTACTCACTATTTATTAATCTCAGATAGATGATAGGCTCCTTCAGCATCTTGGTTATGAGCCCAACCATTACATCATGCGTACTTAGGAGAGTTCCCATAGCTTCATTGATGGACTCAACATTCTCTATTCTTTAGTTGGTAGAGGATGCTAAATCCACCATCTCTTGTTCAAAGGTCACCCATCTAGAAACTGATTTATTAAGTTCACCATGATGTTTTTGAGTTGAGCATTGAAGACATCCCTGATAATGATGGATCCATCTTTGTTAGCCAAGTGAATAATTTTGCCATGATTTAGTAAGGTGATAACTTTGTCACCTTGTTGCTTAAGGGATCTCCCCAGGGACCTCATATCTTCAATCCAATGGTTCAAGTTATTTCTTCTACTTATTACATAGGACTAATCAATTCTCATGTCCTCCAAGGGACATAGGTTTAGATCCTTATCAGGTTGATTATCTTGTTGTCATATCCTCCATATAGAACTCTTGCCTCGAAGAATTTATTATATATTTCATCTCCCTTTTCCTTGTCCTAAGCCATTGTATTCATCATATCAAAAATTTATTTCACATCCCATCCCACACTTGTTATGGTCTATTGTGGCAATCTGGCCTTGTGTTATTGATCCATGTTAGCCATTCTTTTCTGCACTCCCTTAAAAAATATGTTAGTAACATCCATACTTGATTGGAGAGGTGAGAGAGGGTCCTTCTGATATTTTTATTGTTGGCCCTACCTAGCCTTCTTTATATTTGATAGCTTAAATAATGTTTCTTCTAATTCATAAAAGATTATTTAGTCAAGGTAGGTGACCTTTCTCTTGGTCACCCTCTTCATTTACCTAGAATCCTTGATAGAAAAGACACTATGATGACCATAAAAGTTTTTTGATTATAGTGGTTGGAATTTGGCCTTGATAGGCCAAATTACCAATAATTTATTTTGAAAATAATGTAAATGAGACTAATAGCTATGAAATCATAGTGCTTAGACCTAGAATATCATAAGTACAATGAAGATCCTAAGGTCAATATAATGTACATATCTGAAAAGGATACTTTTAAATGCTACCTATAGTAAATTACCATAAACACATCCACTAGTAGAGTAGGATGAAAATAAAACATACATAATAGAATTTTTTAGCCTACCTGAAAGAAAAAAATGAATAAGATGCATTCAAAACACTAATACCATATTTTAACCATTAAAAAATGAGATCACATGCTATTAAAAAAGGTTGATAAATATGAACGCATGAAAACAATGGAAATAGTGTGTTAATTGCTAGAATTTAATTTTTATTTCCATTGATTCAAAAAAATTTGTCTCTAGTTTACAATGAAGAGGAGAACCTCTATATATATGCCATTCAAATATCTTAGTCAGTTGCAAAATGAACCAAGTAAAATGACAACCATAAGTAGATAGGGTCTACTATGTCCTAAATTTAAAGAATATTCCCTATTCAAATTAGACCTAGAATATCATTAAAGAGGTTGAAATGTGTTAATGTTATTTTTTGTTTCATAACAAATATTTAAAGTAAAATCTAGTTCTTACTTATATAATTTCATATTATCCTTAAAAATTTGTTCTAGTATGTGGTAAAATCTAAGCTTATGCTATTTTGCATCATATACTGGTTAAATACAGGTTTAGTTACAATTGAAACCTTGTCATGATAATTGAGTCAAGGATTAGCAATCACACATTCTATTTCAAATCACTTCATTTGTCTTGTAATCAAATGTGTTAACACTATATTATTTTGGTAACAAATATTTAAAGTAAAATCTAGTTCTTGTATAATTTCATAATATCATTAGAAATTTGCTTGGTATGTGGTGAAATCAAAGCTTATGCTATTTTATATCATATAATGGTTAAATGTAGATTAAGTTATAATTCAAAACCTTGTCATGATATTTGAGTCAAGGTAAAGAATCATGCATTCTCTTTCTTCTTTACCCTTCCCTTTTTCTCCTTTTTGTAACTAGATCACTATGGCTTAGATTTTTTTAATAAATATCCATTTAGGTTAATCTGTAGTTTACGTTTTGATCATAAATCACTAACACTAAAAATGTATTTCATAATTCATAAGAATTGGACCATGATGGCTCCTAACCATCAATTGTTATACATTTTGTTGGACATTCATACATTACTCTACTCTTATTTCACCATAGGTAATATTATGTTGCCACAACTTGCTACTCATGCTCCAAATTTCTAGAATTTTAAAATGAGAAGTGTTTTTTAAACACTAAGAACCCATATGGTACATTTATAGACATCAATAAGAGAGTGTTCCATTGGTGCTAGAAGAAGGGCCAATCTTAATGTGTTTAGATCTAAGATTGATTTTATCTTTGCGCTTTTTAGTAATTATTTGCTTCTAAGTGTAAATATAATTGATCTTTATGGTCGTTGACACATATTTATGCTTCCTTAGACAAAGATCACAATTCTTTGAGGTTGAGTGCTTATTTTTGGTAAAAATAGCTTGAGACTTGAGAATCCATAGTATTTGAGGTTAGAATGGATTATATTGATCAATGGATGGCATATCTTTCCTAGATATGAGTGTTTTTGAGCTTATACTTATAAATATATACATATTTGCATAATTGGATGCATTTTTTAGCTATCTAAGTCAAAGATTTATGTCCATTACTGTTCTTTACACAATTTTTCCAAAATGAGCTTAATGTGCAGGTTTAATCCTTGTTATTTATATAGATTAACTTGATACATCATATTTAAAACATATTATTTAACATTAAATATGGAATTCCCAAGGATTCAAATAAGATCACACTCAGGGACAAGGAAACCTTTGCTTGAACTTATGGTTCACAAAAGAGCCAGGCGTGATAAAGGTAGATGTAGGAGATCAAAATCTTCACCAACTTCATCTATTCAAGGTACCTTTGCTTTCAACCTTTATATAGGTATTGATTTGTTAGGAGACTATTTAATCAATGTACTAGGTGTGGTACATGATTTCCTATGTAACCCTAAAAAGTACTTGTCAACATTTAGTTTAATTGGTATTGTAATTGCTAAAGAGCATATTAAGTCTTTTAAAGTAGATTCAATTCTGCTAAATGTTATAAACGAAGATGTAGCATTTAGATTATTTTGTTTTAAATTTTAATTATGCTACTTATGAAAGGTTTCTAAATTTGGTTGACAAATATATTACTATCCTAGATGGATTTACTAATGTTTTTATAGACCAATTTGCTAAAATTGTTAGTCCATGTGTCATACACCACCAATTCACCACCATCAAGAGGCATACAAGTGATCCTATAAGGTCCTTTAATGTTATATTTCATAAAATGTATAGAAGGACCATATAACCTTATACAATTGATGATGTTTGATCTCTAGAAATTTATAAAGATGCAGTAGATCCCATGACTTTTGTATTTATAAGAAGGTCTATTCCAACTATAACTTCATTAGCTAGGGCTTATACTAAATCAATTATCATTAAGGATCAAATTCAACCCTATGGTCAAATGACCTACTTAGTCCCAAATGTCAACCCAAATATTCCCATTTTGAACATCTTCCCTAATAACCTCCAGAATATTCCATCCTTGAGCCAACTCCCAAATCTAAAACAATTGCCCTTGATTCATGATGCTTACAATCAGAACATAGGATTATTGAGTCATCCTAATAATGTCTTCAATGTTAATGATCATAGAGCTTTAATACCATATGTGGGTACTAATAATAACCATGTGCACAATTCGAAAGCTCCCAAGAAGGAGAATGAGCCCATCTTGAAAATGGTCCAAAAGTTAAGCTTTGATTTCCTCTACCTACATAAATAAGTAGGCAATATTAAAGAAAGCTTTGGTAAGATCTTATCATTCTACAGGTTTAATAGGCTAAACAATAGATTTCAAAATGATAGTTTCCATAATAATCATAATAATAATAATAATAATAATAATAATAATAATAATAATAATAATAATAATAATAATAATAATAATAATAATAAACCATATTCTAACAATAAGACAATGGACATTGATCTTGCTGATATTTCTTTACCTAATTGTTGTAGATTGCATTGTACATCCATGTATGGTGAGATTGATTTTATAGAGTTTTGTAAAGATTTTGAAGATTTTCAAGAATATTTGGATACATTTGAAGTGGTCACTAATAATTATAGTTATATAGGTATTTTAAGATCCAAATCATCTGATCAGTCCTTCATGGTTAAGAATTTTGATTTCCATTTTCAAGAGGAGAACAAACGTAATGATTTCCCTGAGGAGATCCAGGCCTTCCAATAATTATTTAAGAAGACTTATCCATTGAGGAATAGAGATTAGAGGCAAAATTTGAATACCTCAACACCTCTAAATAAATTTTAAACTCCTCCAGATACTTCTTCTAGAAATAATCGAGAGCCACCTAAAGCGAGTACCTCTAGACCTAATGTTGATGCTTCTAGTTCTTCAAACAAGACTAGTTATAACATTTTTAAAGATATGAATAAAATAAAGGATAACATAACATTACATGAATTGAAATAAATTATAGATAAAAGGGACATCTTACAAGAATCATTGTCAAAAAATTCCAACAAGCCACCCAAGGTTGACCATGCTAATGTGACTGTACACAAGGCTAAGGCAGAGTCTACTCATTTCCTACTCACTATTAAGATGTTTGGTAAAAAATTACACAATTTCTTATTGGATTATAGAGCATCTACCAATATTATGCTAGTAGGTATTTAGAAAAAACTTCGCTTGAATCCTGTTAAGTATGATAGAGTTGTAACTCAGTTAGATAAATCTAGAGTCAAGGTAATTAGGGAACTTTAAAATGTTCATATGCAATTGGATTCTGAGCCTAGGGTGAAATAATTTATTGATACTCAAGTTTTTGATATTCCTATTATTTATGGGGTCTTATTAAGTAGGGAATGGACCAAATCTATGAATGGTTACATGTCCATAGATTGTTCACATTTGTGGCTACCTTGGAAGGTAGTTCCTAACCAAATCAGGGTTCAAAGAAATCCAAGCATGAAAGACATGATCACTAAGTACAATGACATCAATGAAAGGGTTAACATAATCGACTCAAACATAGGGGTTTTTACCCTAAATACTTTTAAGTTATCTAACCATAAAAGTACTCATGTTATTCCTAGACTATGGAAATTACATTTTGATGGTGGTAGGTGTAAAGCTAGATCTAGTGTTGGTATTGTCTTTACTAACCTTGTTGGTAAGAAATATCATACATCCTATAGACTGAAATTCCATTAAAATAACAATCTTGATGACTCTGAGGCCCTTATCCTAGGTTTGTAATTTGCTATAAAGAGCAAGGTCAAATAACTACTAGTATATAAAGATTCAGAACTAGTAGTCAACCGAGTCAGGAGCAAATATCAATGCAAGGTATCATACCTTAATAGGTACAAGTTTAGGTTACATGACCTAATTGATTATTTTGATGCCTTTATCATTATTTCCATCCCTAGAGAAGAAAACCAAGCTAATGATGAGTTCGCATCTACTGCAGCCAACCTCATGCCTAACTAAGACTCACCAAACTTTAACATTGAGATGATGCCTTCTATTTAAGTCCCTCACAAAGTTAATAATTTTTGAGCCTTTAGTGATGATAAACATATATTATATTTCATAAATAAACTAGAAAATTTGAGGCTTAAATAATTGATGAGAGTGATTAAAATTCATTTGAAAAGGACAAGTTTGATGGTAAGGTCATTAAGTTGAATGACAATAAAATTTTGAAAGGCATGATTGCCTTAGAAAGCCAATTTGATCAAGACAAACTAGTTGAGGTTTCTAAGATTCCTATGGAAAGTATGAAGGACCACAATGCTATTGATCTTGGACCCAAAGATCAACCCCAATTGGTTAACATTGGAAAATCTTGAGCTAACATATAGAATAAGAATTCTAGGGAGATATTAACCAAGTATAAGGATGTTATAGCATGGTCCCATGATGACTTAAATATATTTGATCAAAGGGTCATCACCAATAATATAACCCTTAAATAATGTTTTAAACCCTTCAAGAAAAAGCAAAGACCTATGAACCCTGTCTTATAACTAACGATCTTTAAGGAGGTCAAGAGATTACTAAATGCTAGTATTGTGTTTCGTATCATACATTCTAACTATGTAGCTTATTTAGTGTCAGTTAGGAAGAAGAATGGTGACATTAGTATATGATTTGGTTTGAGGAATTTGAACAAATAATTTTAAAAGGATAACTATCCTCTTCCCTCTCTTGACCAATTAATTCAAGTTATTTTAGGTTCAGCTATGATGTCTTTTCTTGATGGATTTTAAGTTTACAACTAGATGTTGGTTGACAGGGAAGATAGGATGAAAACTACTTTCACAACTAAGTTTGGAACCTTTACCTACAATATAATTCTTTTTAGGTTAATAAATGTAGGAGATACTTTTTAAAGGGCCATGGACCATGCATTCCAAGGTATGATAGGTAACTACATCATTATATATATGGATGATCAAACCATTTTTCTAAAAATAGGGAAGATCATTTTATGCATTTATAACAAGTCTTTGAGAGATTCAAAAGGTATGGAATCTCCTTAAACCTCAAGAAAAGTATCTTTTGTGTTACTGAAGGAATTTTTTTAGGTCATGTCATAACTAAATATGGGATCTCTATAGATCCTAAAAGAGTAGATGCCATGTATTGAATAAAGCATTAAAATAGTAAAAAAAAGCTAAAGTCATTATTTGGTAAGATAAATTTTGTATGAAAGATTATTTCTAGATTTGTATAGATTGTCAAACCATTAAATGACATGTTGAATAAGGATTAAAAAGTATCATGGAATTAAGAATCCAAGAAGGCATTTAATTACATCAAAGAAGTAATTAGACAAGCTCTAGTCTTAACAAGTCCTAACATTTTAAATAAAATTTATCTCTATTCTTTTGCATCTGAGCATACTATCACTATAATTTGAACTCAGAAAGTTGATGGATGTGATCAACCAATATATTGTATGAGTAATAAATTAAAAAATGTTAAATTAAACTACTCATTGATTTATAAACAAGCATATGCATTATTTAAGGTAGTAAATAAATTTAGGCATTACATCTTTAGAAATAAGGTGCATGCTTTTCGACCAAATCCTACCACAAAACTAATGCTAAGATACAATGAGCCTGAAGAGCCTAAAGGTAAATGGATGTTAATTTTGAAAGAGTATGACATAGAAATTAAAATTAAAAAACTTGTAAGGTGTGAAGGCTTGATCCAAATGATTGCTAATACTAGCACTAGGTATTGTATTATACAAGTGGATTAGGATAACTTTTAATCTAGTGAGTGGTATGATTACATAATTAATTTACTAATTAATGGTACCTATCTTGTAGGATTTACAAGGAGTAATAGAAGGCTCTAAGGCTCAAGGTAGGACATTATTCAATCCGAGATTGGGTCTTATATATAAAGAAATTTTAAGGGGTCTACTTGAGGTGTGTCTGGAAGGAGGAAGCTGCCCAAATCTTGAGCACCTTTCTTGAGAAGATTGGAAATTAAAACCCATAAAGGAAGACTACAAATATAGCTACTATTGGCCAACTATTTTCAAGGATGCTCACAAGTATGTGAGAGAATGTCACATTTACCAAATATTTAGCATTGAAGATCCTAAGGTAGCAATGTTTTTGCAACTAGTTATGGTTTATAAACCATTTGTATAATGGGGGTTATAATTTGTGGAATTGATTAACCCAAATTCATTTAAAGGTCAAAAATTCATCCTAACTACCACAAACTATTGCATAAGGTGGGATAAAGCTATAGCCACTGACAATGCAACACAAAAGAAATAATTAGTTTTTTAAAGGAAAACATCTGTACTAAATTTGAAACTCTAGCCTCTTTAGTATGTGAAAATGGTTATACATTTACATTCATAGAGGTGATTAAATTGGCATATGATAATGTAATTTATCTTATATTTTCATCCAACCATTATGCCTAAGGATATGGAGTCTCTAAATCTATCAATAAGAACTTGATGAGATCAATAACAAAGTATATTATAGACAAATATGACTTGGGACAAGCTACTCGAATATGCCTTATGGGAAAATAGGATAAGGATTAAGTAAGCCATAAAGGCATAAATTTTTTTGTTAGTGTATGACCAAGAACCCATCTTCTCTATCATTCTCAAATTGCGTACATACAAATTCATGCAAGAGTATATGGGTGAAGGTCAAGAGCTTACAAATTCAAGATTGATGGACATCATTTAGATGGAAGATGCAAGAGAGAAAGACTTTTCTAATTTTAGCATGCATTAAACCATAGTGAAAATGTGGTTTGATAAAAGATAAAAGATCAAGGTGTTTAGACAAGGGGACATGGTTCTCCTCTGGGAAAAGGCATCTGAGCCTAAGGACAAGCATGAAAAATTAAGACCTTTACGTATGACAGATATTAGATTGTAGACACAATGGGAAACAATACCTTCAATCTCAAAGATTTACAAGGAGCAAAGTTCACACTACCCACCAATGGGAAATAACTCAAGCATTACTTCTCTATTTCTCCTCTCGAGTTCTTTATGGAGTAAACTATAAGATGGTTAGAAGTAGTATAGGTAGGATAGGTAGTTTCTTCTAGTTCTTTCCTTCATGTCCCTTGTTTGTATACAAGCATGTGTATGTTTGTTTATTTTTCTTTTATTTTCTATTTTGCTTCTTTCTATTTTGTGTTTGTTTGTTATTGCTTGGTTCCTCTTTTCCAATAAGTCATCTTGGACAACCCTAAGCTCAAAGTTTTAGTTTTCTTGAAATTCAAAAATCTAATAAAGCGGGTATGAGCCTAATATATATGTTAAATATGGATCTAAAAAGTGAGCTTAATGTTGTGATTTGAAAAAATTCATAAAGGTTGATGGATAAGTTAACTATTTTATGAGAACTTGAACATTGTATTGACCTAGATTTGGTTTTAATAAGAATTTAACTTGTAGGATGAAAGTTTAATCTATTGATACATAGTCATACTTGCACTTAATAAACATCCTTGCATAGGACAATGGTTTTATCCATGAATGATTTTTTTAGGATCAAACACATAACAAAATCATTAAACCTAGCTACCCTGGTTCCCAACCTTGATAAAAGCATAAAAGATCTAAAAAATAAAAAAATAAGAATTCAATGTAAAATTAGAAGCTTTTCAAGAATAAGTGATTCTATTAACCTCTATCAGGGCTATGGATGCCTAGTTGATAGTGAAGCAAGGCCATGAGTGGAGCCAAAGGCATATTTATCAAGGCTATGGATGCTTAACTGGCAGTAGAGCAATGCCCAAGACATCCATAAACTAGAAGCATAACTCTTAGTGAATATATGAGCATGTTCTAAATAAGTGTTAATGATTAAAGATATGAATCATGGAAGTTATCCCCTAAATCCAATGGAAAATAGTAAGTGGAATCAAAACACACACCCAACATGGCTATGTCTTAATGTTTGATCCCAATTCTACAAGTGCAAGGTTTGTTTCAACCATAAAATGATCTAGATAAAGGCATTGATCAAATGGATTGGATGACTTAATTTGTTTGTCTGAATCAGAGTCTCTAGGTTCTAACATATTTATATGTTTCCCCTAGAAGTTTCCATTTGTTGAGGTCAACATACCCATATTTATAAAAAGTAGGACCCTTGATATATTTTGAAGGTTATCACTAAAATCATGTCCTATTTTTTATCATTATTAGAATTTGAAGATCATACACTTTGATAAAATTAGCTTACTAATTTATGTTTTGCTTTAAGTTTGCCTAACATTATTAATGATTGGTCTTCATGTATTTAAGTTAAAGGTTTCATGAAGTCCTTTCTGGAAGATAGATATTCTCAATCCTTGGCATAAAACCTTGGTTCAAGATTGAAATTGAATTTGGCAAGATAAAATTAGTGGGAACATTTTACACTCATTTCAGACTTAAGCCATAATTTTATATTAAGTCTTGGTCATGTTTTTTAGCACAACCAAACATTAGCCTAAAGTATGGCTTGATCTCTTTTTATTTTCCCCCTTATGCTTCCTATATTTCTAATCATGGTAAAATTTTATGTTAGTTTCTAGCATGGTTTCCTTGATTATTTCCTACTTAGCTTAAATTTTTAATGCTAAGGCCCCATTTGTATTTATTAATATGAATGGAACGTTAGTATAAATTTTTTATCCTAAGTTTCTTTCATCTTGGTTCTTGACTTAAATGTCATGTATTTTGTAGGATTCAATGATTCACACTTCCTCATGACCTTTTAGTTAGATGACGTGAAGGAATCTCGACAAACATAAGAAATTAGTCATTTGAACAAATAATGTTCAAGCACTCAAATCATGATCAATGGTTCTCAATTTGTTGTGCACTAAAGATCGGATGGAGTGAAGACATCATTAAAAATTTAGAAACCTAAGAGATATATGGAGTCATCAAGTGGAAATATTGCATTCAATACTTAAAATTAAAGATCCCCACTTATTAAATGGAACCAATGGTGTACAACTACTTGGATCATGATCAGATGACTCTCACTTCATGATGTTTTTTAATTAAATTGAATGAATTAGGTCCAAGATCTCAAGAGCCTAAATACAACACCACATGACATTATCATATAGGGTCATAGGAGTTTGATGAACTTAAATTTGATGTTCATGTAACCATCATTTGATGTCTGCAAGGATGAATTTGACATTCATGTGACCATCAACTTTTTGCCCATCAAAACTTAAAACTTCATGAGCCTACACTTGGTTTTCACATGACCATCATTTGAAGTTTGTGAGGATGCATTTGATGACCACACAACCATGAAATTTAAGCTAATGGAACATTTTGCTCAAAGACCAAGACATACTACAAAATGTTGCTAAAAAACTCATAAATGGCATTGCAAATGAATGGAGGCCCTAAAAAGATGATCAAATAATTGAAAATTTCAAATTGTAAATGTTGAAATGGTCTCATAGTCCAAAAATATGTAGAAAGTGATTTAGTCTAAGTCTATATACTAAGGTTCCCATTTCAATTATTTAAATGTCGTGAACCTTAAGCTAGAGACTTATACTAAGTCTTATTCTAAAATGGTTTTGATGGTATAAAACATAGCCCAAATGCCTTTATCATGTTTATTAATACAATAAATCTCTATGCCAGATTTTAGAATTTCATCCTTATATCACTTTGACCCATTTAAACATATTTTAAGAGCTTAACATAGTTATTTTAGCCCAAAGTATGCATTGTGTTTATAAAACACAATGTAAATTTTGGCTTAAAATATTTATCCATAGTCCCCTTTGTATGAATCTAAAAAACCTTAGGCACAAACATTTTAGATTAAAGTTTATTTCAAATTTGATAAACACAAAATAAACCTTAGTCTAAGGTATTTAAATCTAAGTCCCTACATTAGTAATGTGTTGATTAAGGCTCATGTATCTTTACAAATCATATGGCTCATGCTTAATCATGGATGGATGATCCAAAAATGTGAAGGCATCGATTATTTTTCAAGGGAGCTCTAATATATTTTATGCTTGACATGTGGTAGATGCATGGTGAATATGTGACTGACAAAGATGTCAGAGATCGAAAGGCGCACAGAGGTGCTGAGTGGCACACCTATGGGTCTCTATATTCAAAGGGGCCAATAAAAAGTGAGGGCTCGAATTAAAATAAATGAGTCATGCTGATCCAAGTATTTTGATCTGTCGATATGTAACAAAAAGTTATTTTTAAATGATAATAGCTAGTACTTCAAAGGCATTCATGAAAAATGCCACAAAAGGTTCTAAATTGATGCCACATAAGCACCACACAAGTACAAAATAAAAAAAGAAGAGATCTTATGTGACTAATAACATAAATTTATAAAGTTAAAGGTCCAAATCAAATTAAACTCATGTATTATCCAAAATCTAAATGAGCTACCACTATTATAGCTTCAAATCCCTAAAGCATGCATAAAAGAGACCCTAACTGAACTCAATTGATTATAGTTAATCCAAAAGAATTTTAATTTTGTTTTGAGCATGAAAAAGCTAACTAGGGACCATTTAAAATATAGTTGTGAAAAAGTTTCAAGTATTAAAGCTATGACAACTCAGAGGTATAAATAGAGACATAAGATGGAGTTGTACCCATCTATAGATAATGAAGGAAGGGTTTTCAAAGATACTGAACTGGACACTACAGCCCTAAAAAATGGAAATAAGAATTAGTCAAAGCTATTTTAGATCATAAATGAGATTAAATCCATTACCAAGGAGCAAAAGAGGATTTACACTATTATCAGAAGATACTATGACTTGGTTACAGTTCAAATGGTTATCCTTTATCACATTGTTACCTAACCATAGATACTCCATTGCCTTGACATGCTTGCTCCAATTTTTATAGATTGTATAATTGATAATGATTGGATAATTCATGAGGGAATCTCAAGAGATTTTATTACATTTTACCACTAGAATTTTATAGTTATTATAAATTGCTAAAGCCCCATGTAGATTTGGCCACAATCAAGGAATGGACTAGTAAGAAAGACCTAGATACCATCCACATGCCATGGTTACTCTAGGATAACCATGAATTATATGAATTTGAGGTAAGAATCATAGTTTTTATGTTTAGGAAGGGAATTAGGGTATTCATTACCATATTAAACAAAATATCTAGAGTCCCTACAACTACATATGTCAATAAAAATTGGGTGTCTTATGTCTATGTCATGGTAGAGAAATAACTCATTCATCCAATTAGGGATATGATTACTATCCACTTAGGGAAATAATTTACTACCATAAATAGGAAGATTAGAAAATAGTTATTCATGATGTATTATTTGATATATTCCCTACTAGCTTTCACCAAGGTCCCTAACATCAAAAACTTAACTCCTAATGGTAAAACCACAATTTCTCACCATTATTTGAAGTTGTACATCTTCAAGTATAGACACCACATGAAATTAATTTGTGGTTATGTCTATCCTTTCCTAGTGAAATCCATCGTAGGGATCCCTATGCTAATGGTAGGCCCTTTAATTAGGAAATATGTGGAACTAATAGGAAATATCTAATTTCACCCAAATTGCATTGTAATTTAAATTGAGGGAATTATGATCAAACCTTATAGGTTACCTATCTATATTACCAACAAGATAGCAGAGAAATAATTTTCATCTAAAATCCTTCATGGTGTTGATGTATTCTATAAGGAGAAAATGAAGGGCCTCCCCATCCCTTTCTTTTGATAATTAGAAGAATAGTTCTACAAGATTGGAAATAGGTAGTCACCATGGTCATGTATAGGGATTCCTTTGAGTTTAAATTTGATGACCTCAATTATTAGGATATGAATAATGTAGTGAGAAACCATTTGAAATTAATTATCCGAACCAATATATGAGAATAAACCTAGTTCTTATGACATTCTCCACATCAAGGCCAATAATTTTGAGGAGGTATTGACTAGATTCAAGAAATGCAACCTCAAACTTGTACACAGATTGACTAGTGATGAAAAATCACCAAGGGACATATTGAAAATACATATTCTTCACTATAATTTATTTCATAGACCTTCCATGCCACCTCAAGAACAATCCCAGATGGATCAACCACAACCCCAAGGATAGATTGTACGAAACACTCGTAAGGAGAAGTTGGAGGAGAGACCTAGTAAAGGACCTTCATCCTCAACTCTCCCTCCATGGCCAACATCCCCTATTAAACACATCAACATGATTTCCTAGGATATAGATGAAATAGTGGAGGATGACCTCAAGGTCCTCGTTAAAGCATATGGATATGAGGAAGAAGAAAACTAGGCTAAAGGACCACAAGCTCAAGTAAAAGAGATTAGGAAGGAAGATAAAGGAAAAGAAGTTTCCCTAGATCTATTCCAAGTGGCACCACCAAGGAAGAGAAAATAAAAATTAGCAATTGTCCTTGATGGATAAAAGAGGGCAAAGTTGACTCTCACTCATCTAAAAAGTGAGATCTCCTTGTTCAGTGAAAAGTACCCCATTCATAGACCAAGCATCCCTGATTGGTTCATTTATGGAAAGATGTAGAAGATCCCCTATTACTCCTACTTTTGGGCCTTGACCAAGACTATTAATATTGATGTGTATAAATACATCAAGCCTTGGATAATGGTTTTGATGAACAAGCAAGAAGAAATAAGAATAGTGACCACTGTAGGGCTAGAGAGCAAACAAATGGATGAACTAAGAGCATCAAGTAGCATAAGATTAAAAGTACAGAACCTCTAAAATACACAAAATCATCTACTACTATGTATTGCAATCTAGAGATAAATATATTAGAGATATTCACAACCAAAAAAGCCATGGTGGGAATTGAAGAGTTCACATTCAATAAGGTTGAACCCTTTATAGGTTTAACTCTATCTAGTGGGTAGTAACCTGGTGAACTACCCATCAATGAAGAAGACTTTGAAAGCCTATCTAAGGCTCACATAGCTCATGTTAGAGCTAGTATTAGAGGATTGAAATAGAGGATTCATAATTTTGAAAAGGAATCAGTGCCTATAACTATAATAAATATGTTTAAAAAATCTTTTTTTATATGTATGATTTCTTAAAATCAATGAAACTAATGCAAGATGCATTAAGCTAATAGAGTGAGGTGGCTAAAGGATATATAACAGAGTAACAAGATGCAAAGATCCAGATAAGGGATCTCATCAATATATTGATTAGGAATAGGATTCCAAAATTTAAAACTACTAGCCTATCCCACCTCAATGCTATATTGGGGATAGTGGTGGATAAAATCCAATATTTAATTATTTGGTCAACAAGCTCAAATAGACTCCTTTGGGATGATGAATGGATATTTACATGGATCAAGAAACAATTTGGCACCATATTGGCTAATCCATCCAAGACTACATCCTTGGAAATTATTGATGATGCATAATATAAGCATAGAATCACCTTGGTAATGCAAGAAAAAAAGGAAAAGATATAAGTTTAATCAGGCAATGACAATAATAGGATTTTGGGTATGATCTTCACTACTGAAGAAAGTATTACAGAAGGTAGAAGCATCAAATAAACTATGGTAAGGGATGATATATATTTTGAGGACCTAGCTGACCAAGAAGATGGCTGCGTCCTAAATCTAGTCATGGATCTAGAGCTCATTAAGGAGCAACATCAAAGAGTTATAGAGTCTCTATAAGAGCAACATGGAGAACCTTTGGCAATGATCCCACTAATTAGTTAATACTCCTTTTTGTAAAAATGTTGTAATATTTAAAATAAGAATATTATTTTATAAAGGCATATGCTAGTCTATTAGTATATTTGCCTCTAAGTCAGTATAGTTTTGAAAATCAAATGTATTCTTGAAATTTATAAAATAGGATAGTTATCCTTATCTTTTGTAAATTTTGGATCTTGTAACTGATTAGTATATTTCCTTGTCTTTCTATAAAAAGACAATATTACCATCTTATAAAGAGAGATTTTTGAGCTAAATTTATACACTTGGAATAATTAATACAATTAAGGAATTTTGAAAATATTGTCCAAATTTGATATGTCAATTGTTAATATAGATTTGTCTCAATTGTTGGTTCTGAAGCTTGAATTTGAATAGTTTCTTTGAATTCTAGATTTGTATTTGTGATATAGGGTTTCTAATTTTTTCTTATGCTAGATTAGTTGAACGATCTTTATTTCACTTCACTTCATTTGTTTTGTATTCAAATGTGCTAATGATATTTGAGTTTGGAAACAAATTTTTAAAGTAAAATCAAGTTCTTATATAATTTGATATTATCATTAGAAATTTCCCTGGTATGTGGCGAAATATGAGCATATGCTATTTTGCATCATATACTAGTTAAATAGAGGTTCAATTATAATTGAAACATTGTCATGATATTTGAGTCAAGGATCTATAATCACAGATTCTCTTTCTGCCTTACCCTTCTCTTTTTCTCCTTTTTAAACCAGATCATTGTAGCTTAGATTTCATTATAAATATCCATTTAGATTAATCTATAGTCTAATTTTTTTTATCGTAACTCACTAGAATTAACAAATATATTTCATAATTCATAAGGATTGGACCATGATGGTTCTCAAACATAAACTATTATCAACTTTGTGGAACATTCATACATTACTCTATCATTATTTCATCGAAGGTAACATTAAGTTGCCACAACCTTCTACTCATGCTCTAAATTTCTAGAATTCTAAAATTAGAAGTGTTCTTTGAACACTAAGAATCCCTTTGGTACATTTAGAGACATCAACATGTGTAAGAACATGAAATGTAACATTTCAAGTATAGTTTTTAAAACACTATTTTAAAAATAAAATGGCTACATATAACTAGGTCAAACATCTAAAATGTGACGATGAACTCCTATTTTTTTTAAAAAAGAGTACATAAATGGTTGTATGGTATACAATTTTTTGACAAGTGTTTAATATTATTTGAAACCCTTTAGGTGACATTTAGATAAGATCTTTTATTTTGTCAGTTATATATTTTTATACTTTTTTAATGAATACTTTTTAAAAAATTACTTTTGTAAGTAAATAGATCTTGAAAACTGATAAAAAAAATGGATAACTGTCTCTGTGACATGCCTAACTACCTCTAAAAAATGAAAATCAATTTTTTTAAATGTATGTAGAATTAGGCATACTTTGTGACAATATATATTTTTTCACTTGCATCAATGAAAGATGAATTACATAAACATGTATAGGCATGTATGTTTGCAGCATGTAGTATACTAAATAAGGTATAGTTAGAAAACAACATAGTTTGAAACCCTGAATAAGTCCAAATATTATAAAAATCATAGTTTTGAAAGAATAGGGCATGATCATCATGATGGTATTATTTTTTTGCATTTTCACATTGAAATTTGTAGCATATTTGGTGATCAAAAATAACTTTTGTTGTTTTTATCATAACTCTCAAACTCAACTATAGATTGATAGGTTGAAGCCTTAGGCTTAGGAATCCAAGCCATTATTGATCCAAAGGTGTGGGATTTGAAATCAAATTCAAATAACACAATAGCTTTTATATATAACATGATCACATTAATAGCTAATGCTATTACATTATTATAAAAGCAATAATGTGATCACATTACTATTATTTTACAGATTAGTGCAATAACGATGTGCATGGAGTGAATGTTGGTAAATAGATAATACGATCATGGTATTGATAACCCAATCATGATATTGAGAACGTGATCATGTTATTCATATTACGATGGAATTATTGATATCACAGTCATGTTATTTATATTCTGATCATGTTATTGGTATCATGATTAAGTTATTGATATCATGATCACATTATTAATACTAATATCACATTATTATTAATTCACACAAAAATGCATGTGGAGTTACACATGAAGCAAAATTTGGATAGAAGCTTATATTTACTACTTTAAATATTAAGTATAAGGAAATAAATGTAATGATATAAATGTAAAATACTTTAAATTTATGTTTGTAAGTATAAAAAATTAGGGTCACTCTAGATTTGATGCAGTTGGTCTCATAACTACAAGCCTTACAATCTAGAAAATAGTTTTTCAAAATATAATATGATTAGTACTTATGCATTTTCAAGGTCTAGGTGTTAAACTTAGGGATTTAATTACCTAAAATTTACAATTGATATCCATTTTTGGTAAACATTTAGCTAGTTTTACATTTGTATGCCTTGTGAATTGATTCATAGCATTTATAAGAGTCTTAGGTTTGTAAAAATTGAAGTTTTAAAGCTACTCACTTTTAACTTGATTTAAAGAGGTGTGATTTGGATAGAATAGGTTATATTGATGACCTACATACATCAAACAATGACTTTCTATTACTTTTAGTTGTTTATCATCCCTCCCTCATATTTGATCACTTCTTACTCATCCATAATTACCCCTAATAACTCTCTCATCATTCCTCATTGTCATTAATCACTCACTTATGGACCGTCACTATCCCTAGTCATTGTTAATCACACCCTTATTATCAATAAGCACTTTTTTGTTGACCCTCACTATCCTTCATGATGTCCCAAATTACTCCCTCCCCATATTTCATCATTCTTAATCAATATTTCCCCATCCCTCATCATCCCTAATCGCTTCCTCATCCCTACTCATTCCTTCCTCATCCCTAATCACTCCCTCATTGAAATTTATTATCTCTCATCATCTCTAATCAATTAAGACTATAATCCCTAATGAGTCTTTCACTTACTATCACCATCCCTCATAATCCCTCATCAACACTAATAATTCCAGCATTAACCCTCACAATCCATTATCACTCCATCATTGACCTTCACCATCCGTCACCATCCCTAATTGGTCCTTCATCATCTGACATAAGTATATACTCTAAATATATATTAGATTCAAAACATATGTTGGTTAATCCATTATAATATAAACTAACTCTTTATAGGACTTGTTGTGTTGTCAATACCCATTTGTATTGGTCAATTTTATTAAATAATGAACTAGATGATGTTTTAAATTTATAGTCATGTAATATAAATAATAACAAAAAATAGAGATTGAATTTTAGTTCATCGAATTGTATTTGTTGTCAAACTGAATAGATGCAACTTTATTTATTTCCACCTTTGGTATCTTGGTTCAAAATATAAAAATTAAAAACAAATCTCTTGTATAATTTTCTAATTTTGAGAAGATTTGAATCAGATGTAAAGTTATTTAGTGTTTCCTACTCCTATATGACTTTAATATTGGTTAAATTCACACATGCACTCCTTTTGTGTATAATATATCCCAAATATTTTATCTCTTTCATGAAAAATGGACTTTAATTCATGTTATCAAAAAAATATGTTTCTAAAACATGTGAAATACTAGTTTAGCATGGTGGAGATGTTGATCCCATGTTTTCTAACTATTAAGATGTCATCAAGGTAGATTAAAAAAATCACATAGGTAAAGGGATTGAGGATGTTTTTCAATATCTAAATAAATTAATTCATTACATGAGTTAACCTAAAAGGCATAACCAAATAGTCCATCAATCCTTTCTTTGTTTTTAAGACTATATTCCAAATGTCTAGAAGTTCAACATGAATATGATGATACCCAAACTTAAGATCAATTTCCTAAAAAAAAATTATATGCCACAGATATGGCATAAAAATGACTTAATATTTAGATGACGATAATAATTCTTGTCTTTAATATTGTTAGGATTTTTTTAATTGATTTTCAACTTTAGCACAAACACAATTCAACTTCTACAAGGCAATAATTAGTGCATGATGTGTCCATTATCCATGATTTCATGGATCTACCACTTGATCTATTCATGTTATAGATATGATATGTTGTATAAAGAGGTTTGAGGTATAGGTAATTAAGGGATAAAATAAATAGTATTATTTAGTTTATAGTATGTAGGAATTTATTTAGGTGACTAACTGATGTCCTTTTATTCATTTAGTTTATGTTTCAATTATTTTGTCTTTGTTATTTTTGGATAAACCATACTATGATATGGTGACATAAGGATGTTATTACATTTAGTTATTACCATCAATATTATACTTCCTATTAGTATTAACAATATTATTTTAGTTCCTAGCATTAATGACTGAAAGTGTGTGACCTAACTTGGATATATGGTATTTCAGATCATGAATATTTATCACAACATTTCAAGGATTTAATTCATAGACAACATCTAAATGGTAAATATATGGTTAACATAATGTAAAAAATCTCACACCTTTAATGGCAAGATGTCACAAAGGATTGCATCTTTAAAAAGTTTGATTTTGTACACCAAGTGACACTACTAGGTTATCCATTTCTCAAGGCCTACACTAGACCATGCACTAGCTTATGGTTATAGATGATGTATAAATTTCATGTTCAATTTTTGAAAATATGATTTAGTAAAAATTTTACTCTTCTAACTTGCATTGGAAATGATGAAGTGTATTAGCTCACCATTGATCTATATTTGTTAATGAAACAATATTTTTAATTCATATAATTTCATGTTTGTGGTAGTAGAAATATTTTTTGTACCAACCATATCATTGGGTTCATAATATATCATCTAATTACACTTTTATAGTTCTATATAACTTGTATCCACTTCTCCATATGTGCAAGTAGAGATCTCATAGTGTGACACTCTTCATTGGATTGAATACTGAAGTTATGAATTAAGCACCACTTTATAATCTTAGACTACCTATTATAATAATTTGAAAATTATTTCCCACTCTTTGGTATGATGAATAAATCAATATACATACAAATACAAGGCCTTTAATGTAATTATTTATATCATAAAATGTCCTCATATGGAAAGCAATTGATTGGTTTAAGGAAATCACATTGCTTCTTGATCCTCATGTATTTACTACCCATTTTTTGTGCCATGGTGGTTTTACATGATTTTATTTTTATATAATATTTTAAATTATGAATTAGATCATTTCTAATAGTCCCATAATTTTTCATAAGTGATAAATATTTATGTTTCATATTATATTCCACATGATTTTGATCACTATGTCTTATATTTTATGCTAGAACTCAACTCTCCAATTGTAGCTCCTAACATTGTTAAAACCCAACAAAATAACCCCATTAATGTATTGGATGGAGTGATTAACGATGAGGAGGGATGAGTAGGAATTGAGTAGAGATGATGAGGGAGTTAATAGGGATAATGAGTGATGGTGATGATCACTAAGGGAGTGATTAGATAGGATGAGGGAGAGATTAGGGATGATGGAATTTAATAATGGAGTGATTAGGGTGGTGAGGGATGGAGAATGAGTTATTATAGATGATGATCTATGATGAAGTAGTGATTAGGGATGATGAGTGATGAGGGTCAATAAGGGAGTGATTAGGGATGATTAAGAAGTGATATGGGATAATGAAAAAGTGATTATGGGTGATGGGGGATGGTGAGATATAATGAGGGAGTCATTAGGGATGATGAGGGAGTTTTTATTGATGATGAAGGATGGTGATTTTAAATGAGGGAGTTATGAAGAATAAGGAGTGAGTGCTTAGGAATGATGAGGCATAGCGAGGGTCAATGAAGGAGTAATCAAGGATGATGAGATAGTGATTATAGACTATTAGGGATAGTGAGTGTTAATGACAAAGTAATTAAGGACAATCAGGAATGATGAGAGAGTTATTAGTCGTGATGAAGCATGAACATGAAGCGATCAAGGATGAGGAAGGGATGACAAATAAGTCAAATTAATAGAAAGTTGACATTTTATGTGTGTAAGACATTAATGTGATATATGATACCCAAATCACACCACTTTGCATCAATTTGAAAGTGAGTTATTTTAAAACTTCAATTTTGAGAAACCTAAGACTCCTATAAATGCTATGAATCAATTTGGAAGGCACAAAAACCTAACAAATGACTATATGTTTGCTAATAATGGACATCAATTGAAAAAATTATGTCCTTAAATACCTAGGTTTAATACGTATACACTAAAAATGCCTAGGTATTGGCCATACTAGATTTAGAAAAACTATTTTCCACACCTTAAGGAATGCAACCATGAGATGAACTATATTAAATGTAGAGTGACACTAATTTATTATATTTACTAAAATTAATTTAAAGTATAAGTAAATAATTGTGATGTTTACATTTATATTGTTACATTTGTTTCCTTCCTCTTGAAATTTAGAGTAGTAAATGTAACCTTGTAGCTAAAGCTAGATTCATGTACAAGTCTAAATGTTTTTGTGTGTGAAATAACAGTAATAGAATCACATTATCTATTAATCAAGATATGCTCCATCTACATGTTCATTTATATAATGTGCAAAACAACAGTAACACAAATGTGTTATTATTTTTATAATAACAATATCATGTTAGCTATTAATGTAATAATGTTATATGTTAACACGATCATGTTATAGGTTGAAAATTACTGAGCCATAATTTATATAATTCAATCTTGTTATGTCAATAGTGTGATCACATTATTTAATAACATAGTCATGTTATGTAAAATGTCTATGAAATTATCCACCAACTCTACGCACTTTCCCTGAAGCCATTAACATTTTTAGACAAGTAAGCTCTAATTTTTAGGATTCCTTTCTTTTAATCCAAATTGCCTAAAAACTATTCTTGGAGTTCTTGGTCCTAGAACTAAGCTTCTAACTTATTATTGAAAAAGTAGTGAGTTCCATAGTCTTCCACTTAAACCTAGAAATAAGTTCAAAAAATCCATGCAAACAATCATTTTATGAAATTAATAACACTAATGGATTATGGGTTGAATATTTTTTAGAGATTCCCATTAATTATAGGTCCATTATAAATATCATCATTTCCATTAAGAACATTGTAAGATATTTCCATTATAAATATAAGACAAGATTCAAACACATTGAGTTGGAAAGGAATGAATAAAGGTAAAAAAAACATAAATAAATGGACTAAATACAAAAATCACAACAAATCCAAATGAAAAATGAAGGTAAATTAATAATCAATGCCTGATAATACCTTCATATAAAACCCTATATGTGAACTAAGCTAGCAATGGACATAGAGATAGAATATATGTAATTTATCCTTTGGTTAAATCAATGAGATATTTAAGTGAATGAATTTAAATTATATCCCACCACACATTTAATTACAAAGAAAATTTTCATGTATATTATGAAGTAAGTAGGTAGGAGTTATTTATTTTTTTGTCTCATTTAGGTTCAATAATCTAGTTTAGTAAATACTATGTAATGAAATTACTTAGATGATTCCCAATAGTAAAATAATATATAACATAATTAAGAATATAATAGGCAAGCCCACAACAATAATTGGTAAAAGAGTAGAACATATGAATATTATGATTGAGCCACTTTGATGGACAACCTCTATAATAATACAATAAGAAAAAAATTCACAATGTGATCATAAAATAATAACAAATACCTCATAAATATACTCCACTCACCCATGTTTATTCAATAGGTCAACCATATGAAGAACATCATTAGACCTAATAATATAATATGAAGGCAAGTAAGCTACGCATTAGATACATATATCTCTAAATGCACTATAGGTTAATGGTGTAGCATACCCTTCCCCTTAAAAAAACATATGTACTCAACATTGAATCAAACCAAGTTTCTTGTAGGAATGATTCATCTTCCCATGTTAAATATTTAGAATTAAGTTTCTTCCATTTGATCAAATACTCCTTAATCACTCTAGTATGTAGTTGTTTAGTGCACGTGTGGAGGATATCTTCAATGTCTAGAATGACTCATCTGTATTCATCCAATTCTGGTCACTTAATCTAAGTGAATACTTTGTGACCAATTACATTCTTCTAGAAATATACATGGAATGGGGGAAATTCTAGTTTGTAAGCCACAGTACCAATTTTTTGCAAGATATGATAAGGGCCATAATACTTAGGTGAGAACTTATTATATTTTTTATGTTTCTTCAGAGACATATGAATATATGGATGCAATCAAACAAATACCCAATCACATACTTAAAAATGCAACTCACTATGATTTTGATATCCTTGTTACTTCATTCTATTTTATTCCATTTCTAAATTAACTTGAAAACTAACTAATACCTCTTATTGATGGTGGATGTGTTACTTAATTTTAATAACCATGGGATGAAACATCAAGGAGGAAGTAATTTATGAGTTTTAAAACCCATAAAATTCCATAAAGGGAGACATGTTTGATGAAGTGTTAAAGGAAATGTTTGCCACCATTTGTTAATTAGTAGCCAATGAACCCATTTGACCTATTTTTTAGAAACAAATAAATAAAGATACCCTTCTAGAAATTTGATGACTAACTCTATTATTCCATGAGATTAAGGATGATAGGATGAGCTATGTGCCAACTAGGTGCCTAAACATGTAAATAATTTAATCCAAAATTACTAGTAAATATCGAGTCTTGGTCACTTTCAATTATCTTTGGATTGCCTTGCACTTTATAAAACATAATAAGAAAAGTAAGACCTATTGTACAAGAAATAAATGGTTCTGATAAGGGGAAAAAATGAGCATAGTTGGTTAGCCAATCCACAAGTACCATGATAGTATTTTTTCCTTAGACCGTGGTAAACTAATAATGAAATCCATGGAAACATCCTTCCAATGTGGGGTAGGGAATGATAAAGGTTAAAAAATTCCTAGGGTCTTAATGAATTAACCTTTGTTATACTGATATACCATGCATTCAGCAACATATTTATTGGCATCTCCTTTCAGTCCTTCACCAAAAAAATCTTATTTGATTTTATATTATGTTTTCAAAAATACTTAGTGAATTCCTAATAGATACGCATGAAGTTACTAAAGTATTTTATGTTTGAGAAGTGAATTATTACAAAGGTATAATCTATATTTATTCCATAATATATTCCTCTTCCATGTAAATTTTTCATTTCCCCCATAACCATTTTGAAAATTTTGAATCAAATCATGGGTAGCATTTTCATTATCCCATTTTGATCTTTCTTCCTCTAGCTAATCTACCTACCAAATAGTCATTATACATAATAATTCCTCAACTAATTCATTCCTCTAAGATAGTTCATCTACCACAACATTTTCATTTCCCTTATTATAACCTATTTAAAAATTATAGCCTAATATTTTAGTAACACACTTTTGTTGTCCTTCATATGAGAATAATTGCTGCAACAAATATTTGAGGCTATCATGATTAGTCTTTACCTAAAAGTGAAGACCCATCAGATAAGGTCTCCATTCACTAACTACATGTAGGAGAGCCATCATGTATTTATTAACTAAAAGTGTTTTAGATTATTTTTTTCCCTTTAGTTGGCATCCTTAAAATTCTAGTGATCTCCCTTATTACATGAGTATAACTCCCATGCCATATCTCGATGCATCACACATCACAACAAAAGATTTTAAAAAATTAAGATTAACCAAAATTGTATTTGTGAACACAACCATTTTTAACTACTGAAACACCTTAAGAGTTGAATCAGTGAACTAGGAGTCTTTATTCAACAAAGAGGTGAGTGGTGTTTTAATACTACCATAATTTTTGAAAAAATTATGATAGTAATGGGTTATTAAAAAAAATACTCAGAGGTTATTGAGGGTATTTTAATACTACTACCCAATCATCACTTCAATTTTTCTAGGATCAACTTTCACTCCATGTGAAAAAATATGACCAAATTACTCTACACCTTGGAAACCAAAATCACATTTGAAAATTTTGGCGTAAAGTCAATGTTGATATAGAATTGGAAGTACCTATTTCACATGCTTCAAATCGTATTAATTTTTTTTGTTTTAGATGAGGATATAATAAAAAAACACCAATATAAACATTATTAAAAATGGCCTAAAAATAATAGTCATCAAACTCTGAAATGTATATGGTACATTGGTGAGGCCAAAAGCCATGAACATAAATTTATAATGGCTTTCATGAGTTTTGATAGTTGTTTTAGGTCTCTCCTCATTGCATATTCAAATTTAATGATCTACCTAGAGTGAAGGTGTAACTTTGTAAAATAAATAGTACCATGAAATTCATAATAAAAATCATCAATTACTATAACAAGAAAATTATCTTTGATGTTCTAGTTGTTGAGTTCTCTATAGTCTGGACATCCTCCAAGTGTCATACTCTTCTTGCATCATGATCATAGGGGATGAATATCTACTTTGATCATGTTAGGTTATTCCTACTTCCAATATCTATTTTAACATATTTTTAATTTCATTCTTTTGAGCATAGGGATACCTACAAAGTTTAATGTTGGGTGGTGTAGTTCCTAGAATGAGCCTGATGGAATGATTATGCATGCAACTGAGAGGAAATCCCTTTGGCATGTCGCCAAAAATATGACAAGGGTCATCCAACAACATTTTAAAATTAGGATGTGTAGACTCCATAGTTGGTTCAACCTCTATTGGAAAATAAGTGTTAACATATTTTCTAAGAATCTTTGTCATCTGATGGGGACTAACCAAATATGGATATTTATCCCATAATCCATGTAGTTCAAATGTATTGCCTTATATATAAAACATCATAATTAATTGATCATAATTCATCTCAATAGTTCCCAAAGTGGCATGCCACTGCATTCCCAAAATAATGTTAGATCTTCCTATAGGAATGACAAACATAGGGGAATCTTAAAGTAGTCTCACATAGTGAGATTAATGCTATGATATTTTATAAAGTAGTAAGTAATACCACCATATTCAATTATGACTTAAAATTATGAATATGGGTAAATGAAATAATTCAAATGAGTATCCAACTTATTATTTATGACATTATGTGTACTTCTAGATTCAACTCACATAGTCACCCTTTTTTTCTTCTAACAACCCACCACCTTAAAATTTTGAGGAATATTAATGCCTCAGAGTATGTGATAATAAATAGTAGGTTAAGAATATTTACATTCATCCTTGGGTTTTTTTAGCCAAATTTGGCCTACATACTAAAATCTATCTAACCCAAACTAAGAAGATGAGCAACGTTTGATTGAAGAGTGATCCAATGTCACAATGAGTAGATAGATTCTAGGAGAAGATCACTTGTCATTTGAAAGATTTTGAAACACTTTAATCAATCTTAAATTGTGAATTTGGTGATCTTAGATAACCAAACCATCATAAACATTTTAGGTAAAAGAAAATAGGTCAATTTGATTACACATTTAATAGGTGCACTTGGGAGGCCTCTCACGGAAAAATATTGAATGAACATGATGCTTTTAACTCTTTAAACATCTTCTATGAATTTCAAATCTTAATGATCTTACTATCTCAAAATACAAAGCTTAAATTTACATTTGCATAATGAAATGTGCATAGGAATTTCAACTTAAAATCATAACAAATAGCCATTTAAATTCAAATATTCTAAGGTTGAATGCAGAGATGACAAGTGTCCAAATATTTGGTTCTAAGATCAAATATAATGATGAGCTAGCTATAGTTTGATAGATGTTAGTGGTCCTCAAAGATCCAATGGCATACATTTAATTGTGCATCAAAGATAAATGGTGAGCATAAAATAAAAAGGTCAACATAAACATGTTGATTAGAAGTGTCAAGATCTTAGGTACCTATCATATGGATCAATGGTACATAGATTGACAAGGCTAGTAGGCCCAGATAGATCAATAGAGCATGTTTAATCATAAAAATAAGATTACTAGTGAGTAAAGGTCAAAGAGTTAAAGGATCCCAAGGATGAACAAGATCCTAACAAATTTCACAACCATAATAACTATCAGATAAATCAATGTTACACATTTGAGTGATGTAAAGGAATATTTAAGGTGCATAAGACAATGAACCTAGATAAAATGTGAGGCCACCACATGGCACAAGTGTAGAAGCAAATAGACTGATAGGAGGATCCTGGGAAGGGATGCATAGCTGACAAATGACACATTATTACAAACCTAGATCAAGATCAAGGGCCAATATCAAAAGTTGAAGGCAAATATGGTAAAGGTAAAACTAGAGCCAATGTTTTAAAGGGATGCCATAAAGACAGACAAATTGGTTTCAATGAGTTCATCAGGAAAGGTAGTAGCATGATTATTACCCTTTCTACATGTCAAAAGGAAATAGTAGAGAGAAATAAATACCAAAATAAGATCAAAATGGATTGATTAAGCTATTGTAATTGCATCAGCACTAAAAAGAGATTACAAAAGATTGATCCATTTATTGTAACAACTTTAATGCTAAAATTCAACTTGAAAATGTCTTGATTCCACCATTGTAATTGTAAGGAGCATCAATGTAGATCCAAAATGGATTCAAAGGGATTGATATGGTTATTGTATCTATTTTCCAAAAGTAGTCTTAGATATTATGATCTTTTGTAACTGAATAAACATTAAATGATGATAAATATGGGTCATTATGCTCTCTTCTCCATCTTTTTATAAATTATCCTCATCTATTTCATCCCATTCTACTATAAATACAAGATTCTAAGCCTTGAAATGGATACCTCTTTTTGGCATGACTAGACATTGCTAATATTTGTATTGTAACACCTGTTTGATGAAATAAAGGATTGAATTCCTACATTTATAATTTGAATTGAATTGTGTCTCATGAATTCATTAATGTGGTTAATTGAATGTATGTTTTCCTTGGATCTATCTATGTTTTTTAACCTTTGTGTAGTGTTTTATTAGTTTTCACAGCTCATTATAAGTACACATATAGTCTGTTAGTCGATTTGGAAATAGACAACTACACTCCCATACTAGGTTAAGAGATAGTACATATTTTTATATGAAATACATATGTGAAAGATGGTAATAAAATAAATGAAATGATGTTTAACAGTCTTAAATTCATTGTATAATTCATCTTATGAAAAGATAAGGATCAAAACATTTGATGCATAATCCAAATTTTACATGCTTTCATAGATTATTGTTAGTTTCTCTCACATTTTCCAATAAAAAGCTAGTTTAGACATAGTATAGGTGAAATGAAAAAAGGAAGCCAACCCACTTTAAAGGTTTGAGCCAAGATTAAGTGACCCATATCCTAGGGTCATTCTCATATTGGACTAGGTTTGAGTAAGAAGACCTAAACAATCCCCTTTCTCAGCTAGGGTACAACTTAGGAACACCAACAATTTTGGCATGCCCAATGGGACTAGGTCTCATAGAGGAGCTGAAATTTGGATCTAAGGAGTAGAATATATAGTAGAAAAGGAGATCTATCATTATCAGGAGTTAAATATCTTTAAATTTTTAGAGTTCATAGCATCATCTAAAGAACATTCTCATGTAAAAAGTTACTAGAAGGTCAGCTAGTAAAGGTATTCCCCTTGAATTCATTGATCTACCTTATATTTAATATAAGAGAGAAATATTTAATATTACAAGATCATATCCCCAATAATAATATTCATCTCCTAGTCATCGTATTGTTTCGAGCAGTGTAATCCCGCTACTCAAATGGTCATCAAAAATCAAGTATTTATTCCATTAAATAGAGGTAGTCCATCGAACATAGACCAATATGATGATATTCTTGTTTTTTTCTCTTAAAATCATCCCATTATTGTTTTTAGAAGATCAAACAACTACTATTGAGCATATCTGGGATATTGTCAATCTTTGTTTAGTAAATAATGTTGTTTAAGATAATGTGGCCATTAGACTACTTTTTGATTCTTTCAAAAGATAGTTTCTAAAATGGTATAGAAATATCAATTTAAATTCCATAAATACATGGGATGAATTAGGTGCAGGCTTAGTCAAGAAATTTGAGGACATGTTTGATCACCTAACTTTAGTTGAATAATTGACCAACATAAAGAGAGGTCCTTGTGAGTACATGTCTGATTTAAAACTCAAATTCCAAAAGACATGGAATAGAATACCTAAAATGATTAGAACATCCCATGAATATTATTTATTATATTATTTAAGAGCTCCTAATTCCGATATTAGTCTGATGATACAATCCATGGGTGGCCATACCTTGCCAAATGATTATGAAGTTATAATAAGAGAAAAAATAGTTTGATACAAGATGGTAAGCTTATTCCAAGTCTTCCAATAACTATATTCCTAGAGTTTCAATCTATTCCACACCCTCATGTTCTTTAGTTTCCATCATTATCCCCTATTCAACCTCCTCAAGCTCAAGTTTTAGCCCCTTTTAGTCAAGCTAATGAGCTTGGTGAGCCAAAATGTTTGCTTCAATGTTTTGGAAATGAAATTATAAAAATTAAAGAGGTAATAAAATCAAACTAATAGGCCCTATAAACAATAAAATCAAGCTATTTATTATCCCTTCAAAGATCAAATGCTTTCTTATCAAGGATTTAGAGATAACAAACCACCCTATAGGGCACAAGGAGCCATAGTTTCAAGTAAGCCATATTTAACTCTTGACCCTAATGTACCAAAAATTTGAAAATATATTATTCTTAGACCATCTCAAAATAATTTTATGCATGACTCAAATTGGTAGTCCTCACACCTGAATAATGTTAAGAACTAAGACTTGGTATCAAAGAACATTACTATGCCATAAATGACATAAGAAGAGTTTTCTCTTCAAGGAGGTCAGTATCAGAAGACAAGTTTGGTAACCCAAGGAGAGGATCAACAAGTTCAAGGAAATCCTAATGCAATTAGTTTAAAATATTA
Source organism: Torreya grandis (assembly GCA_037957365.1). NCBI lineage: Eukaryota > Viridiplantae > Streptophyta > Pinopsida > Cupressales > Taxaceae > Torreya > Torreya grandis. Next base: position 268,567 of record JARHVA010006087.1, read on the forward strand.
AATAGATGACAATGCTTATTTCCATCATGGTGGTGAGACTAGCAGTTTAAGTGGTCAAGTTACAACTATAATTAGAGTTAAAACAAGAGCCATTGATGAGGCTCAAGATGTGATTAATTCATAAAGTAATCCTAATTTTATTTTATAGAGTAGTAAATAATAACTTGTTACCCTTATAACATATAAAAATCATAATGCAGAGGATGGCAAGGTCCCTCAAATACCTCTGGTCTAAGAACAACCAGTGGTTCAAAAGGTGCAACCAAAGGTTAGTGCAGCTTAATTTAACATAGTGGATCAGATGAAGAAATATAATGTTAGAATCAACATATGGGATTTCATTTTTATTCTAGGATAAAAATATATGATCATCCAAGAGCTTTTAGCTCTCAAACTATCTCTAGAACTAGTTGTGAAATAAGGAGTTATCCTAACTAATTTAGACTATCCAATGAAGTATCAAGTATAGTAGGTACATAAAATGGAAAAACGGGATAGGTATGAGTAAAAAAAAATAAAAAATACTCCGTTATACCTTTGTCTGATAGTTGGTGACTATTTAGCTCTGAACAATACTTTGGATAGTGGAGCTAATAGCATTGTCATGCCTAAGCAAATTGCTGATAAGCTTGGTCTTGTCTATGATCCAAACAATAAAGGATTATTATAATTATATGGTTCACCAAAAAATATATTAGGCATAATTAAGGATCTTAATTTGATACTACATGCTTATCCAAATGTTACCATTCAATAATATGTACTTATGGTGGACTTACCCCCCTACATTACCATTAGTCTATCAAGGGACATTACCTCAAATATTGGAGGATATTTATCAACTGATTTGACATATTTGATGTTTGGGACTAGGTTTGATACAAAGATAACCATAAATTTTTAACCTATTACATTGTTTTATTTAGAGCCATATATGTAAAGTGTTATGACAACCAATTACCTCATCTCAGATGAGGTGATATAAGATAGTGTAAAGGAAACTAAATCACCTTTAGATGGGATTTCATATTTTTTTCCTTGATGAGTGGGCCTCTATCTCACATGAATATGTTCCTTATAAACTAATTTAATAAGGACTTGGTGTTTATTTCCTTTATGATAAAGATACACTAATTTGAGCCTTGATTAAGGATGATGAGTCTATTGATGGTCTTTGGTAGTTATACTTTGATTGGTCAAGGAATAATCATGGTACTAGGTATGTAATGATGTTTATTTTTGTAGTAAATAAAAGGTAATTTACATCTATTATGTTTCTATTTGCTTATTCAAACAATGCTATAGAATATGAGGCAATAGTTCATGGTTTGTAATGGGCTAGGAAGATGAATGTCAATGCCTTACAAGTATTCGGTCATAATGAACTTGTAGTTCACCATGTAAGAGATCCTAATGTATGTTAAAAACCATTAATCAATTCTTATAAGCATAGGGTATGAGAATTGAGTAGTTTTAGGCCTTGAACATTCAAGTAATACCAAGAGATGAAAAAAGCATGTAGACAAGCTGGCTTTCATTGGGGCACAATTTAGTATCCCAACATATGTAAGAAATGAAAAAGTTTATTTATACATTAAGGTGACTTTATGGCCTCCTATCCTAGATAATAACGGTCATTGGTAGGTTTTTGAAGATGATAATTACATTGTCATAGTCTTGCAAGCAGAGGCTGATTTTTCCTCAAGATATCTATTAGAATACTTGAATTCTAATGGTGATTAGATTATGAAACTAAAAAAAATAAGTTTCCCAAGGGATTGGTGATAATTTAGAACATATGTAGTGGTGATGATGAGTCGAGGAAAAAAAATTCAACTTTGTCAACAAAAGAATAACACTATGCCAATGTGGAAGTTGTACCTAGTAAAGACCTAAATTTGGGTAAGGTATGAACTTATTTAGAAATGGAATATTTAATTGAGTTATTTACAAGTTCTTATGATGTATTTTCATTTCAATATAGTGATCTCAAGGGGTTTGACCCAAGTCTAGCTCAACACACCATTTAACAAGAAGATGAAACTAAGATACTAAGACAAAGACAAAGGGATTTTAGTCCTTAATTTGAGACTTTGATGAGACTTGAGATTTATAAGATCATTTAGTTATATATTATATTTATAATCAAACACTATACTTGGATAACAAAATTTGTTCTAGTATGGAAAAAGAATCATGAAATTAGACTGTGTGTTGACTTTCCGGAGTTAAACAAAGCTTCCCTCAAAGACCACTATCCATTATCATCTATAGAACATATTTTATAGGTGGTTTTAGCTTTAGAATCATTATCCTTGCTTGATGGCTATAGTGGTTATAACCATATTTTGGTCAAGGAAGATGACCAACTCAAGATAGCCTTCACCATAAAGTGGGAGGCATTTGCATATAGAAAGATACCCTTTGGTCTATCTAATTCTGGATAAAATTTCTAGAGAGCCATGTATATGTAATTCCAAGGCCTTCTTACCAAGTCAGTGGTGGTTTATTTTGATGATATAACAATGTTTTCAAAGAATGCAAGTGAGCAAATGGTTTAACTTTAGCAAGTGTTTGAAAGGTGTAGATAATTTGGGGTATCCTTGAATTACAAAATTGTGTCTTATTAGTTCATGAAGGTTAGATCCTTGGGTATACATTTTAAAATCATGGATCAAGAATATATCATAAAATAAAATCTTCAATTTTTTCACTTTCCTTACCCAACCACAAAAGAGCTTTGTAAATTTTCTTAGGGGAGATCAATTTTATCAGAAGATAGATCTCATATTTTGCCACTTTTATCAAGCCACTTATAGCCATGCTAAAAAAAATTAGAGTTTCATCTAGTCCAAAGGAGTAAATATATTTTAGGAAATTATGAAATCCATGTCTAGAGATCCTATGCTCATGAACCTAGATTCATCAAAATATTTAATTTTGTACACTTATGCTAACATTGAAACCATTTTATGCATTCTTATGTAGCAAAACCTTAAGGCCTTAAAGCATCTAATATTCTTCTTTAGTCAAGGCATAGAATAATATGAAACATGGTGCTCTTTTGTTGAAAATCATGTACTTTTAGTTATTACATCTATCATGAAGTTCATATACTTGTTTAATAATAAGATACATTTGATGGTTACCCATCCAAATATCAAAGAATTTCTCTTGAGTAATGATATAAATGAGAAAAGAGCTAGTTGGATAATAAAATTAATGGATTATGATGTGGAGATCAAGGTCACAAAATTGGTTTGAGGCAAAGAACTTTGTGAGCATCTAACCCAAGACGTAAAAAAAGCCATTGAAGTGGCTATGGTGTTAAATGATGAGGAAGTTGTAGCTAATCATACCTCATCTTCTAGATGGTATCATGATTTTTTAAGATATATCCAAGATGGTCTTTATCCCTCTCCCCTAACTCCTTAAAAAATAATATATTTATAATTTCAATCCATTCCATTTCTTCTTGTTAATGGTGTTTTGTTCAAGAAAGATATCAATGGCATGTTGTTAAGATGCATTGAACAACATCAAAAGGAAAGGATTATGCATGAGTTCCATGATGGACATGGTAGAGGGCATTATTTATTAAGGACAATAGCCCACAAGATCATGAGAGGTGGGTACTATTGGCCAAGATTATTTGGTTATTTTCACGCATGGGTTAGGAAATGTAAATAATGTGTTATGTTTGTAATGAAGGTGAAACTTGCAATCTTACCTCTCCACCCAATTGCAGTCAATCAACCCTTTATCTAATGGGAATTGGACTTTATTTATCTCATTAATCCCCCTTTAAGCTCAGGTCATAAATGGATACTAACTTCCATGCATTACTTCACTAGATGGATAGAAGCAGTGGCATTGAAGGAAGAAAATGAGAACAATGTTCTAGATTTTTATGAAGGACTACTTATTAGGTTTAGAGTCCCTTCAAATATTATTTATGACAATGTTATGGCATTTGTTGTGTCTATAATCAACCAATGAGAAGTTCAACATGGAATTTATCTCATCACATCATCAAGCTAATATTCCCAAGGAAATGGGCTTGTTAAGTCCACTAACAAGAACGTGTTAATGATTATAAGAAGAAATATTGAAGATAATCATAGGTCATGGAATCTAAAATGTAATTCAACTCTATGGGATGATAAGATCACCTACAAAAGGTCACTATCCAACTCTCCTTATAGGTTGGTATATGGTAAAGAAGCAAGAATGCCTATTTCTCTTAAATTTTATATCATATAATTGATGAATCAAATTAAGGATTTGGAGGATGAACCTATGGAGATCAGATATGATGAGATTATGGAGTTGTAAGAGACAAGACATCAGTCCATGCTAACCATAGAAATCCATCAAGCAAAATTAAACAGAGTATTTGACAAAGGATCTTCTTCATTAAGTTTCAAAGAAGGAGATTTAGTCCTCAAGTGGGATGAGGACGAAGCTAAGCCAAGAAGGCATTAAAATTCTGACTCCCTTTGGAATTTTCCAAACACCATCTCTAGCTACAAATCCCACAATTCCTTCCAACAAAAAAATATGGATGGTAGGAGATTCTTATGCCAATTAATGGTATAAACATGAAATATTGCTACCAAAGGATAAGTTCCCTCTACATAGTTAGTTTGTTTTGTATTTCCTCTAAGTGTTGTCTTAACACATTAGTTTGTTTTATCTTGCATTGTTTAGTTAGTTACCTATTTTATGCATTGCCTTCCCTGCTTTGTGGAATTCATTATATTTGCAAGTAAAAGGGTTAATTACATCCATGAATCAAATTTGTCATTATTTTGTGAGTCCAAAATTCATGTGAATGGGCCAAGTTATCAATCATAGCAGGCATGCTACCCACCCAAGTCACCAAATATGTTGGCCAAATTTAGCCTACATATGAAAATATATCTAATCCACACTATGAAGCTGACTATGATTTTTATTGATGAGTGATTCAATGTCACAAAGAGTAGATAGATTCAATGATAAGATCACTTATCATTTTAAAGATTTTGAAACACTTTAATAAATCTTAAAGTGTGAGTTTAGTGATCATAGAAAACCAATTCATCATAAACACATTAGACATAAGCAAACAAATCGGTCTAATTACACATTTAATAGGTACACTTGGGAAGCCCTTCAGGCTAAAATATTGCATAAACATGATGTTTTTCATGCCTTAAAAATCCTCTACAAATTTCATGTCTTGATGATATTACTATTTAAATATTTAAAGCTTCAAAGTTAGATTAGTAGAATGAAAAGTGCATGGGAACATCAAATTAAAGCCATGCAAAATAGCCACTTAAATTCAAATGTTCCAAGGTTGAATGTAGATTTAACAAGTATCCAAATCTTGAGAGCTAAGATAAAATCTAACAATGAAAAGTGATCTAATAGATGCCAGTGGGCCCCAAAGATCCAATGATGCACATTTGATCATGCATCAAAGATCAACAATGAGCATCAAGTCGAAAGGTCAGTGTAAATGTGTGGATGACAAGTGTTAAGATCATGGGTAGATATAAAAAGGATCAATGATACAAGTCAATTGATAAGGCTAGTGGGATTAAATAGATAAATAAAACATGTATAATCATATTAAGTAGATCAACGATGAAAAAAACTCAAAGATTCATAGGATTCCAAGGATCAATGAGCTCCTACCAAGTGTCAAAACTATGGTAACTATTAGATAAATCAACGGTATGTGTTTGAACCATGTAAAGGGAGATCAACAGTGGATAGGATAAGGAGGTTAGATCAAATATGATTCCACCACATGGTGCAATCGTAGAAGTAGATAGAATGATAGTAAGATCCTAGAAAGGGATGCATAGCTAATAAAAGGCACATTTTTGGAAACCCAGACCAAGATTGTGACCAATATTATAATTCCAAGCCAAATACTGTTGAGGTCAAACTAGAGCCAATATTTCAAAAGGATTCTATAGGGGTAGACACATCAGTTTCATTGGGTTCATCGGTAAAGCCAATAACATGATTATGACCATTTTGACATGATAAAATGAACCAATAGGGAATAATTGATGTTGGAATAAGATCAAAATATATTGATTAAGCTATTATAACTACATCAATGCTGGAAGGAGATTACAAAATATTGATCTAATTGTTGTAACAACTACAATGCCAAAATTAAGCTTGAAAATGACTTTATTCCATCATTCCAATTGTAAGGAGCATCAATGTAGACTAGAAACATATCAAAAAGGGCTAATACAGTTGTTGTATCACTTTTCTTTAATTAGTCTTTGATAGTTTGATGTTTTATAGCTGAATCAATGATAGATAATGAGAAATCTAGGTTCTTATGATCCCTTATACATATTTATATGCATGATGCCCATCTCTCTCTTCCCATTATCTTATAAATATAGGATTTTAAGCCTTTAAATGGATCTCTCTCTTTTGCATGACTAGATTTTGCCTACACTTTTACGATAACACCTATTTGATGCATTAAAAGAATAATTTCCTTCATTTACAAGCTGAATTGAATTATGTCTCATGAATTCATTGATGTGGTTAAGTGAATGTATGCCTTCCTTTCCTCTGTCTTAGTTTGCTCACCTTTGTGCAGTGTTTTGGTAGTTTTCACAAGTCATTCTAACTTCATATATAGTCTGTTGGTCAGTTTAGAAGTGGACAACTGCCCTCCCATGTCAAGTCAAGAGCTCGTCCATGTCTTTCTATGAAATACGTATGTTGAAGTTTATCAAAAAGTGAATGAAGTGATGTTTATCATTCTTGGATGTATCCTATATTATTTCTTTTTTGAGTATAAGGATAATTTTTTTTGGCACATTACCCCCCTCTTACATATAAACATAGATTATTGTTAGTCTCTCTCCCCTATTCCTAACAAGAAGCTAGTTTAGACTTAGTATAAGTGATAGACCCAAAATAAACCCAGCCTTCTCTAGAGTTCTGAGCAAAGATTAGGTGAATCATAGCCTAGGGTCATTCCCATGTTGGAATAGGTTTGAGCAAGAGGACCTGAATAATCCATTTTCTAAGATAAGGTGCAACCTAGAAACACCAATAGTTTCCTCCAAACATGCCCCTGAATCCTCATCATTTTATTCCTTGTCATTATCTAATTTAATGTAAAACAACTTATATTGATGTTAGTTGGTTAATTTTTTGTCATAACCAAATCACAAACCTTTTTTTATGCTTTCCTTCAATTTATTGAGGTGTCAATCTGCTAGGGTATATAAACGATGGTGTTCGGAAGGTGAGTTCACAAACATTAATGAAATATATTCATTTGATCAATTGTTTTCCCTCATCTAGGCATGCCATCAATATGGCTTCAGAAATATTATTATGTTGAAAAATGTGAACCTCCAATTAAAATCTATCTTTGAGGCCACCCAGAAATAGGTGAGTCAAATTTTCCTCAATTATGTCTACTGCACATAAGGAGAGGTTCTAAAATTGATGAATGTAATTATTTATAGTTTTAATTTGGCCAAACTTGGAAAATTTCCTAATGTATTTTTTAAAGACATTTTTGTAATCGTGGAGATGCAACTCCTTAGAAAATACCTACAATGAAATTGGGACATGTTTATTTCTATTTTTATAATACAACCAACATTTCCAAATAAATCAATCATGTTCAAAATACAAATAGAACATGACCAAATTTTATGGATAGGGAGTATAAAGTAGATCAAATAAATTTTCAATTTGAGTAATCCATGTGAATGGATCATTACATCAAATTTCTGTAGTTCCAATTTTGGCAACAACAACTTCATACCAAGGTTTGCATTATGATTATTTGGAGGAAGAGAATGAAATTGGGAAGGTGAGTTCACAAACATTAATGAAATGTATTCATTTGATCAATTATTTTCCCTCATCTAGGCATGCCATTAATATGGCTTTAGATACATTATTATGCTAAACCATGTGAACCTCCAATTAGAAGCTATGTTTGAGGCCACCCAGAAATAGGTGAGTCAAATTTTCTTTAGTGATGTCTACCACACATAAGGAGAGATTCTAAAATTGATGAATGTAATTATTTATATTTTTGATTTGGTACAACATGGAAAATTGCCTAATGTATTTTTTAAAGAAATTTTTGTAATAGTGGAGATGCAACTCCTTAGAAAATACCTACAACAAAATTGGGACATGTTTATTTCTATTTTAAGAACACAATCAACATTGCCAAATAAGGAAATCATGTTCAAAATACAAATATGACATGACCACCTTTTATGTATAAAGAGTATAAACTAGATCAAATAAATTTTCAATTTGAGTATTCCATGTGAATGGATCATTAGATCAAATTTGTGTAGTTCCAATTTTGGCAATAACTTCATACTAGGGTTTGCATTATGATTATGTGGAGGAAGAGAAATAAATTAGAGTGGTGGAGGCTTATTTATTAATTGATGAGCTAAAATTTGGACAATTACCCAATTATTTGTTGCAATTGATCAAACAATCCATTCAAGTCCACTCTCAGACCTGTGAGGTGCCCTTTAACTTCATTAATATCATCTTTCTATAGCATACAGTATAAATCTAACTTAAGCTGCTTATCTGCCTTTGAAATACTTAGATCAAACATTTTTGACTCCATATCATCATTTTGAGGAGTTTTAGGATTTTTTTTCCTTTTCCCTCATTTGTGAGAGTTTGGACTGACCATGCATAAACCCTTAAGAAGGTTAAAACCGCCAAAAAAATGTATAATGATATGACACTATTAATATCTCCTCACCAAGACAAATCTAATCACTACTAATTTTCACAAGGGAGAAAATAAATTGTTCTAAAAAAGTGTATCGGTAGAACATACCTTGTGATCATCTCGTAGAGAATAATCCAACAACTAGTCACTTTCACCAGGTAAAATAATTACGAATTTTTTTAATCTTTTGTAAAAATAATCCACTAATAAAACTATGGTGTTGAAAAAAATTCAATTCTTCCCAGATGACAAGTTAATTTTTTTTGACCTTCTAACGATCAAGACACTAGATGTAAAAAAAAATTATGCCATAAAAACATGTCCAAATCAAAGATGTGATACTACTTGTAATGAAATTGTCTAGATTGATTCACAACAATAGAATAATATATCACATAATCAAGAATAGAGTAGGTAGATCTACAACAACAATTGTAGAAAGAGAAAAATCTTGAATATTATGATTGAGCTAATTCAAGGGGGCAACCTCCACAATAATACAATAAAAATATAATTTGTAATATTATCATATAATACTAACCACTACCTCCTATATATACTTTACTTAGCCATGATTATTCCATAGACTGATCATACTTAGAAAATCAAAAAATTCAATAAGATAATATGAAAGTATGTAAGACAAAAGCCATCCACACATATATCTATACACATTATAAATTAAGGGTGTAGCATACTACTTACCAAACATTTAAGTTTATCAAAAATTAATATTTTTAAACATTTTTCTTGTTCAAATAATATAACAAAATGTTACATTTTCCAAATATTTTCAATAAATTTTATCTATTATTATAGATTTTCCTTTTCATTTACAAAATATGGTGCCAATTATTGAAATTTATCCATACATTGGGATGTCATTCAAATGGAATACATCACACTATAGAATCCCATTCTAGCTAAATTCCGCACCTTCTCTATAGATATTGTTAGGTGCATTCCTTAAAAAATTTCCTAACACTCAATTATTAGAGTTATTTTTTAGGCACTCAATCAAGTTTAACATTCCACCTCTATGGAGTGAACTCAAACAATCAACACCATTTCATACAATTCAGTGTTTAGGTCAATGAGATTCTTTTAATTTTGACCCATAAATTGCATTGAGATCAATTTTTTATTGGAAAATTTAATTTCATGGTTCCCATATGCCTAAAAATCCATCAAATTTATTTCATTTTGGTCTCCTCATTTCCTCAAGAAATCAATAGTGATAAATCTTCTAGACCAACATATATGGACTTAGATTTTCTATTGATGTAAAGCTCAAGTGCCTAATCGTATAGTTTTCTATCACTCTTAATATTAATATATTTCATAAAAGAATGAAATTTTGGCACTCATTTCAAAATTATTATATTATTTTAAAATTTATTTCAAAAATGTTAAAATTTATTTTTAAATTGATTTTAGAAAGTTCAAACTTTTTATTTCTGATAACTAATGGTATTTTACCTTATGAAATCTTAAATTTGGGTGGTTTGAATGGTTTAGCTAAATCTCAACCCTAAATGTGATGGGTTTGTTCACTTTTTATTATTATCATTATTTATATAATTATACTCCTCTCATACCCCTAATTTCACATACATTATTGGAAATGACAATTAAATTGTTTATCACTCGTTCTTCTAGGAGTAATGTGGTGTTGTTTCTATATTATTTCTTTAATAATCATGTGTGCATGCGTGATGGTTAAGAACATTTATTAAAATTAATATCTAAGTATTGAATATATATGTTTTGGAAATAAATTTTTTGTGTTAGAGATATTATGAAGTCATATGTGCCGCATTTATTTTAAAAATTCATGAAAAACTATGAGGTAATGAATATCTAGTTCATTAGATCTGCCATTTTATATGTAATGTTATATATAATTTTGGTTGACATATTTTTACTAGGGTTTTAGTTTTTTTTGAAACATATATTATGTCTATAAAATTAATTTAAATAATTAGAATTTTTTATTTTTGATAATTAATTGGATCTTAGTTTTGAGATCTTGAATGTGGGAGGTTTGTATGGTGAGGATGCATCTAAACAACTAAACATAAGGTGATGTATTCTTCATCATCATCATCATCATCATCATCATCATCATCATCATCATCATCATCATCATCATCATCATCATCATCATCGTCGTCATCGTCCTCGTCCTCCTCCTCCTCGTCCTCGTCCTCATCCTCCTCACCTAAATATAAAGTTATGTATTTTTTTTTCTACATTATTTATTTCCTAATCATGTGCTCATGAATGCTGGTCAGAAACATTTATTAACATTAATATATAATTAATAATTAAATAAAAATTGAATTTATATGTTGTTGGACTACAAAATGTTCTCAAAGAGATTGTGAATTCACACACATTACATTGATTTTAAAAATTGATGAATACTATGAGACCATGACTATCTGGTTCATTGGATGTACCATATTATATATAATGTTAATATGACATTATCATAAATATATTTAGTTGACATGGTTTCATTTCAAATATTAAAGTATTCTGATTTTGTTTCTATGTTTTTATTAACAAAAAATATCTATGAATACATAGATGCGAATCTGTGATTTAGCTTTCATGATCATATAAATGTATGTGTATAACATATATAAATAATACTTTTTATATCCTTGATATTTTCCTTTGAAATATGATGTACATTAATTATTTGGTGATGATAGAATAATATTAAGATTATAATCGTAATTTTTTATTTATTATAATAAAATTGAATAATTAAATAATGATTGAATATATTTCAAGATTAAAAAATTATTTTAAATAGATAATGAAATTAAATATGTTGCATATATTTTAAATATTGATGGTAAATATGATTGTCATTATCAATTTTGTGATGATTGAATCAACCATATATTTTAATCACAATTATTTTATTTTATTATTTTTAAGATTGATCAATTAATTGTATTAAATATTGAAGCTAAGAATGTACTAATTGAATGAAACACATGAATATAAGATTGATAAAAAAAATAATGAAACCATGTCAATCACCTTTGAATAAGACATGCAATATAAAATTTATCGAGGGCAATGGACTAGTACAAGTACATATGATTATTTAATAAATTATAAGTTTAATGAGAAATTGAATATTTTATATTTTTTAACACCTCCATGGACATCAAATTTTTATATACATTTTTCATTGTACATAATTTATAGTTTCAATAAAATCTTTTGGATTTTATATTGTTTAAAGTTAATATTTTATATTTATGTATTTAACCTATGATGAATTATTTGATATAATCTTCTTATATAATAACTTTAAATATTGACTCACTTTATCTTGAACTCTAACTGCTTGTTTTAAATTCAACACTTTATTTAATTGTGATGATCTCATTAACTTTAGCACTTTCTATTTCTCTAGTTTTAACAATATCACTTGACTTTGTTTCACATTTATGGCATTTCTATGTTTAATCCTTAAAAAAGGTTTTATGTTTCCTAAATACATATCTACTTAAAAGTTAACCAAAAAATATATTTCCTCCTTTAAATTAGAGACTAGAGTAAATTATCAATGATTTTACATATGATCTATAGATACCCCTTAATCTTAACATTATTATTTTTATTATCCCTACAATTAACATTTCCATTTTAATTCGTAGCATACAACATAAACATCTCTATGAAATAAAATAATATTTTTATTTGTTGGTCAACCACTATCCACTTTCATGGTTTCTCTGTGGTTTACTTGAACCTATAAAATGTACAACATTATTCATTAATCTCTACATATTTTTTACATAATAAAATACATTTTTTAATATAATTACAATATATACATGACTTTTCATAAACCGATAATATCTTGTGAGTCATAATCAAGCTATATGAAATATTCTAATTTATTTATAGACACATGAAGATCAATCTGAATTTTTAAATGAAAAAACATACATGTGTGGAGAGTCTAGTAGATTTCTTGTTATGTCATTATCAAATACACCAATTATAACTATCACCAATAACATTATCTCCATCAAATGGTGTTCTTTGTTTATCCTATGTGTATGATCTAAAAATAGACACTGTTAGATTATGTGTTTCCCCTTTCTGAATTTGTGTAGTTCCATTACCTAAGTTATGATATAATCCCATACGGTATCATATTATAGATTGTATGGGAATCACTATACCAAATGCAAATTTTCCTAAGACTTTTATAAATATTGTTTATGTCTATTATTATAGAGGAAATTTTATTATGATTTTTATTTATCCTCATGATTCAAAAGGCAATTATAATTTTTAATAATGTTTCTAGAGTTAATAAAGAATGTGATCTATGAAGAGCTAGATGTTTTTAGATTTTTGTAATTTCTTTTGTGCTTATCACATAGAAGATTTGTAGTATATCTAGGTAGTATTTATTCCATTTTAATCAAACAGTTGTTGAAATGAGTCAGGGTAGCACTCCTAGATGATTTTGAAAATACTTTATTAAATGGTTGATGATACCATTTCGACATTAGTTGATGTAGGGATAGATAGTGGGAGTCTAAGAAATAATAAAATCAAATCAAGCATTCAAATTCGTTCTAAAATTTTAAGACGAGTTACTAATTTTGAACTAAACTCTCCTTTGCTTGATGTTGTTATTGATTTACCTAAGTTTGATGGATCATGTAACCATTTTGAAATTTTCACTTTTGGATGCTTACTTTGTGGGTTGAGTCCTTCTCGAGATTCTCTTATAGTAGTGGGTCCATAAACATTGGCAAGGCCATCATGTAAAACTAGAAGGAGTCGAAAACCATACCAAGGGTTTTTTCCTGTTTGATTTCACTAACCCCAAATACTTTAGATCTATTGTTAATCATTTACCTTGGTTAATTTTTGGTATGTTGTTAGTATTTTCTCTTTGCACTCGAGACTTTCAATACTTTGAGAAATCCAAGCTTAAAATCCTAGTGTGGATAAAATTCCCTGACTTGCCTCTCCCCTTATGTAATTTTTTCAATTAGTTCATTAAACACCTAGGATATTTCATTTTCCATGAATAAGAAATGTCTTATGTATACTGTCCTAAAAAAAGGCTTTGTGTGGAGATTAACCTAGCCAAAGATGTCAAGGAGTCCATTAAGATTCAAGTCAAAAGTAACTAATTCACATATTTTGATTTATATTAATTGGCCAAAATTTTATTTTATGTACCAATCCTCTACTCATATGATTCTAAAATGTCTTTTAATGGTCCCCACTTCTCATGTTCATTAGGATAAAAGTGGGTATGAGTCCAAACAAAAAAATGGCAATCCTAATACTTTTACCATATTTATTAATAATAAAAGTATTTTATGCCAAGGTAATGCCAAACCTCAATCCATTGTGTATCAATCAAGAGGTGATCCTGGCTCTTATATCTCCACCAAAAAACTGCATACTTCTAAACAACTTAAGCTGCCACATGCTATTTATCGTTATCCTTAAGTAGTTACTTATTTTTTTTCTTACCCGTCCTCAATTAGTTTGGTTCATTCTTCACAATCCCCTTCAAGGTTGACAATAAAAGATTCAAATCTTAATCTCATCACTCTTAATTATAATGTTATTTTGCTCTCCTCACCCTTGGAGACTTTATGTTAGGCAATCCAGATTTCAATTCATTTACAACCCTTTTAGGCCATTCAAAGGAAAATGATATGAATCTTCATGCTTCCCAATTTTAGTTTAATCATGTAATATTCAAGTCCTTATAAGTCCAACACGTAAGTATACTGTAATGAATAGTTTTAAAGTTTTTTAATATAATTTTTTTTGCATGGAAGAAGTTGAAAGTTATAACTTTTTCACTTGGGTGATTAAATCCATTATTTTTCTTGTGGGTTTATGTTAGGGAACCTATGATGAACCTCATTGTGGTGGTGTTGGCATTCTTTCATTATTTGTAATTTGTTAAAATAATATGTTTTAGGGTTTGGACCCCACCAATTGGGTCATCTAGACATTGTTTGATATTTATAATCATATAACTAGTTTTATTAACCTATATGAATCCAATGATGTGGTGGAACACACTTAAATATAGATATGGTTAGTTGATTGACTTATAGATACTCACTAAATATTATGTGGTGGCTTCAACATGATTGACTCTCATGAGATAAAGAAGGTTGTATTCCCATGCATTGGTGTTGAGGAGAGCATGAGGTATGGTTTTACAATCGTAACAAATAGAAGGTGTTTGATCTGAACCACTGTTGAAGGAGAGAATAACATTGTACCTATTTCACCTATACTAATATTTTCCAGTGAGAAGATAGATTGATTAAGGGTCTTAATCAAGCTTTGCTTGATAAACAAGACCTTTTTTATTTACCCCTATACATGATCGACTGACAATTTTGATCCTAGCCACCTTTTTTTAATCCCATCCTCATATTTGCTTCAATTTTAAATGGAACAATTCAAAAATTAAATCACATCATTATATCAATAGTTCTCATCTTATACATAAATGACTAATTACAAAAAATATTCAAATTTGGAACTTAGTTCCTACACCCTTTAGGGTTATTTGTTGGATTTATTGGTGGGATGATGACATTTATTACACCAACACTTTTCTTTGAATATATTCTAATGAAGCTATCATATTTTTAAAATGGCTATCATCTTTTAAAAATGGGAGTACCTTGGGTATGATAGGAGTTTGAGGCCTCATCTTTTAATAATCCACTTCAGGATCATGCATCCCCTTGGAGATATAAATTCAAAATTTAAGGGTCATAAAAATCAATAGGAGCACAACTCAAAGCTAAGAGGCACTAGCTTAAATTTGGAGATAATGTGACCACAAAATTATTTTCTCTCATTTACTATAGATAAGTTGATGATAAAATTAAAGCCATTAAATATGCTTTAGAAAAATTTACCTAAATTATTGATATCATGCAAGTGTTTGTAAATCATTATCAAGTTATATTTTCAACCATCCTTCCACTACTAATCATGAAGCCATGTTCTCTCAATGTCTTGATCTTATCCTATGAGATATCTTTGAATCACAAATAGTTACTTGTGTTAGACATCTTAGCTTCAATGATATTAAAGAATTTGTTATGTAGATGACCAATGACAAATCACTAAGAGTTGAAGGCTTTCCTTGTGAATTTTATCAAACATTATGTGATATTGTGGATCATGATCTTCATAAAGACTACCACGAAGCTTTTTTGTTGAACTCTTTGGTCTCCCTCATCGATTAATGTAACATCAAGTTTATTACTAAATCTACGGATCTTGAAGTTATTTACAACTCAAGGACTATCACCCTTCTTAATGTACCTTATAAAATTATTAATAAATATTTTACCCTTAGAATTAAAAATCTTCTCCCATTAATTTTTAGGAGTGAGAAAACATAGTTTATTTAACATAGAAACATTATGTACAATCTCATCACTATTTGGGAATGTATGGAATGGGTTACGATTTCTATCTAGAATGACTTGTTTATAGAGATATATTTTGAGAAGGCATATGATTGAATTGACTGATATTTCATCATAGTAATGCTTCAAGATTTTGTGTTTGGCCACAATATTATGCTAATTATCAATATGATTTTTCAAGATGAGAGTCCCTGTATCAATATCAATTATTCTCAGTATCATTTTTTATGATCCATCAATATATTAGTTAGGGTTTCCCTCTAGCTCCATATGCTTATGTGTTGGCTACTGAGGGGTTTATCTATATTTTGGATGATTATTCTTCCAAGGTTTGGTTAATGGTATTTCCATCCACAATTCAAACCATCAAATCATTAAAGGGCATTTTGTTGATGACCTATTTATCACCCTTAAATATGAAGAAGATTCTATTATAAATGCTATTGAATTCCTTGACAAATTTCCCTTGCTTCTAGATTCTCCATCCAATGGCAAAAGACACAATGCTATCACCAATCCCTTTCTCCTAAAACTCCTTAGTTAGATGGATATAAATGGAAGTGAATTATCTTGGGAGTTAAATTTAAATTCCTTAGCATTCCATTTACATTTAGAGCCTTGCCTATTGATTTATGGTATTATATTGTTCAAAGGGTTGAATAAAATTATCTTTATGGATCACCAAACCCTTTACTTTAGTAGGGTAGTTTTAGATTTTCTCTAAGGTCCTAGCTACTACTGATGTTTATTTATTTTATTGTTGGGCTCCATATAATTAGTCATATGCTAAGTTGGATAAACTGTTAAAGAATTTTTTGTGGGCCAATCTTGAAGGTCATCATGTTTTTCAAAGAGTCTCTTAGGCCATTTCTTTTAACCAAAAGAAACTAATGGGCTTGGGCTTATTGAATTTAAAATCTATGGTCTTGTACTTAGTTTCAAGTGGTTCATCAAAGGCTTCAAAGGTGATGAAACATGGAAAATCATGTTGAGACATTGCATTTATCAAGGACTCCCTCTTATTAGAGAGGCCTCATAATGGATTGGTTAAGTGTACTTATCATTATCCATATTCCTATTAAGATCAATGAAATTTTTGTTATTCAAAACATATAGAAGGTTTGGGAAAGACTTAATCCTCACCTCATTTAGGTGGGGAAGGGTTTCAAATTGATCTTTCTTTGAACTCTCAATCCCTATGGGAGTCTCCTAAACTCGATTACCATTATTTTACCTTTGCCGTTGTGCTTTGGTTAAAAGGATTGAGACTATTAAAAAAGGTATTAAATGATTGGCTTTTTATTCTATAAGATAAACTAAAACTATTTATGGTGGGATATTATGAAGGCTAACATTAATCTTAATAATCAAGATGTAGATTTTATTGTTGAGTTCCAAAGTTCCATACCTAAGGAGTGCTTACATAAAATTGGTGCTATTTAACTTACACACTAGTGAAAATATTGGCACTAGCCTAAAAATATACCATTTACACACTATTAATCTCATATGGGTTATAATTTGTTAGCTCCTCAAGACATTGAGACTGAAAGCCTCAATCAAGGATGGAATCTTATATCTTTTCCTTCCATATGATCTATTAGGTTCGTTAATATTTAAGAAACTTTTATTGAGCCTAAGAAAACTTATTTTATTTGTTGTATTCTTTAAACTGGTTTGCATGTTGGTGACCAACTCAAGAACATGGGGGTCTCAAACCCCATCTTCCATGCTTGTTACCACATAAAAACCCTTAAACACATTTTTTGGTTACATCCTCATGCTTAGTCTACATAGATCTAAATATACATCCTTTTCAAGCCCCTCTAGCCTGTATTATTCCATCAAAAAATGGATTTATTGGGAGAATCTACCTTGTTTCATGCAATTTAAGACAACATTTTTCTATATTTTCCATGTTGACATTCTTTATTAGATTTATAAAACAAGAAATAAAGAATGTTTTAATAATGAAGATACGGGAAGGAGTGTTTATATAACTAAGAAAGTTATTTTAATTTCTAATATTACCCTTTAGATTCAGAGTCAAAGACATAAAATTTAGTTGGATCTATATCATTTGTATATTCTCTTAGACCATTGGGGAAATGCCTTATTTGTTAGCAGCCATGAGCCCCCTGATTTTCGTCGCCACCACTTTCCCACTTGGGGACATAGGCATGGGGGTCAATGTCAATGAGCTCATAGATGATGGTATTGCATACAGAGTATCTGCTCTCCTCACTTCCACAAACACTCCTTGCCCCACAATGGGACTGATTGATTCAATAGAAATTGTGTTCAAGCTGGTAGTTGCCCACACTCCTCCCCTATGTAGGACAAATTTCCTCAGATGGTTCTTATCATTTTGCTTGTCAAAGATGATGAAACTAAAAAAAAATAACAAAATGATGGTGTGTTGCCCTTACAGGTTGATGAGGTTTCCCCTACTCAAGGGGTTGAGGAGGATATTGACAGGATCACCCACCCACTCCTCCGATTGTTGCCATATTCATTACTTTTTCTTAATGATCTCCTTATTGTTTGTATTTATATCTACACTTTTTTAGTCGATGTGCACTTGAGTTAGTTTAATATTAGTTTGTGTGGCCTTAAGTTGATCCTTTTTAGAATTTTGTACTCTTTGAGATGCTTATTGACCTCGGTGTGACTTTACTTTAGGGATCTGACTTTTATTCCCGTCTTTTTTATATGAATAATATTATATTATATCTTATTTTATTAATAAAAATATGTTTTTCAATTAAACAAAACAATTGTAATCAAGTGTTGCTCAAACACACTAGCAACATCATCATGTCAATCAATATTCTCACTCTCAATATGTACATGGTTTTGATGTGAATAATATAACTACTAAATCAACAGTATTGTTTTCAATATAGTACCAAGATTAGCTTACATAAATATTATGGCTTTTATGTTCACTAAAATACACCAGATTTTTAGTTTTACAAATAAGTGTATTTTCTTCCGTTATACCTTTGACTTCGTTGTATTCGCTTGTACCTTGGACAAGATAATTATAATTATAATAAAAAAGAAATGAGAAATAATATATTTTAGTAAATCTTGGATTGTTATTTTTCTAAGTGTTATCTTTTTCTACTTTAATAGCTTCACTTAATATTTCATCCTTTTCTTGTAGTTTTTATATACTCTCTTAGCTATATCTTCTTTGTTATTTTGACCTGATACCTCATACTTGTGATCCTTCGATTAACTCTTGATTATCAATAGTTATAGCCATAGTTTGTTTTGGTTTCTTGTGTCTTTCTATAAGTTACATTTCACATTTTGAAAGACTTACATAATCAGAAACATAACGATTGGAATTTTCCAGCAACACTCTCGCTTATTGTTGGAAGTTTACCAGACGTCTTTAAAATTATGAGGAGATTGAATCGACTTTGGAGAGGCAAAGTTCAGATGACGATATAGAAAAATAACACCTCAAACAATTTTACCAGATAATGTTATCGATGACCTTATTTTGACTCCTGTTTAAGTACAAATTTACCGTTGATAAAAAAATAATTGGAGACAACTTGAAAAGTGTGGATATCATTCAAGATGGAATCCTTATGGGCATAATTTGTTAGAAAAAAATCTAGTTTGTCGTTCTTATTTCAAGGAAATTAGATATTCTACATATACTAATAATCAGGTTTGCAAATTAAACAGTTGTGTAATTGAGGATCTCGACTGTTGGTGTTGCCGCCTTTTTTGTGGCCTCTTTTTTAATATTTTTGAACAGTAACTTTTACGTATGGTAATGCAAAACTATTCTTGACCACAGTACGGCTATTGAGCACTGTCATCCTTCTCTGATCTAATCTGTAGATACCAATGTCCTTATTGCGCGCATATGCTATTATTTTTAAATGTGCTTATCTCATCCCCATACCATGGTCCTAGTTGTACTTTGTACTCAGTTTTAGGATTATTACGCCAAGATCTGCAACTTATATTGATAGAGAAGGGAAGATGGGAGGAGAGAATGAAATCTTGTTGTCCAGTTAAGTCCCGTGCACGTGCATTTATAGTTGGGTTCCAGCATAGTTCATCTTTTAGCAACCCTTTCCACATACGAACACATACAACAATTGAAGCGCGTACTTAAAGGGAGTGAAAAGTTGATTAATAAATGTTTAATAACATCATCACCGTGTTTATGGAAAATAATTTTAAAAACATCTTGTGTTAAAATCTCACGCATTGGGGACCATTGCTATTCAAACAAAAGTGACTGATCCAGGAGTATGTGAGCTTTCAATTGACTTGAAATACAATGGAGTTAATTTGCGGCATATATTTCTTATTCGCCAACTTTTAACTTTAGCCAAGTACATGCTGATGAGAATGAGTGGGCCAAGAAAATGGTTGACTTATTCCCTAACAAATATTATTCATACATTTTCAGGAACATAAATATAAATTTGAAATCAGAATGAAAATAAACACTCTCTTTATTAAATTATTTAGAAGGATTATAGATATCTAGACATATCCACACACATATCATTATCATCTTCCACTCACTACATGTAGAAGACATACCTTTTTTTTAGCGGCTAGCTTACATAACTATAAATGACTTTCGAATTCTCTTTCTCTCTCTATATATATACACACACACTAAACTCATTCTTTTTAGTGCTCTCTCTACTCTAGATTTGGAACTCAATTCTCTCATCCTACTTGTTGGATCTAAATGACACCTACTTCTCTTCCCAAAATTGTTTGAAATCTTGGTGACTAACATTGACATCCTATGAACCTCTTCAAGCTCCGTGTGTCTTGGAAAATATTCTAAACATCATGTTTTCTTGGTTTAGGATGTTACTTCTCTTTTGCCTTCATTGTAGGGAATAATGTCGGTTACAACATAACAATAATTAAGTATACAAGCAGTTAGATATACCATCCTTCATTTCGAACGAAGTTTTCCTTTCATCATCCTCTCAAATTCTAAATTCTTAATATCCCATTAAACAAATATGTCTTTGTAAATTACCATACTCCACTCAAACAATACATCTAATTATTGCTTCTTATAAATGTGGATCTTTACATGATCGTGATCTTGTAATTATTCTATTATACATATACATTATTTAATATCCATGCTTATTAAGTGCTAATAATGTTGAAAGTGAACATGCACTTGAACTTTCCCTTATTAAAACCTTTTCCAATAGTTCAATATCTTTCATACTGACTTCATAAATCTCCATAGATGTTACCTTGTATGATTCATTACTTGGGAAACTCGATTTAGACACTAGATCTATATGGTTCTTATTGGTTGTGATACATCCAAAATGTATTTGGAAACTAGATTAGTAAAATATTTTAATTTTTTTGAACTTCAAAATGAATATCATCCACCTTGTTTGTTTTTACGCCCTTATCATATAGTGTGTCTAAGGATATGTCTTCCTTAATTGTGGCTTACACAGCTTCATATTATCTTATTGCATTTATCTATGTTTTTAGTATCGTCAGCTTATAGAATAACCTTGGCAAAGTAGAGTATATATAAGAGGTAGTGGATAGTCTTTTATCATCATAATACGAATTATATTTTTATTATATTGTTGTAGAGGTTGTCCCATCAAAGTGGCTCAGCCATAATTTTCAAGTATTATACTCTTTTGATAATTAGTATTGTGGATTTTTTTATTCTTCTCTTAATTATATGATATATAACTCTATTATTATGAATCATACAAATAATTTTATTACAAGTGGTATTAGATCTTCAATTTAGAAATGTTTTTACGATGCAATTTTTTTTTAGGTCTAGCATCCTAAGCACTAGAAGTTTAGAAAAACATAACCTGTGATCTGGGAGGAATTGATTTCTGTCGTCATCACAATTTTGTTCTTGAGGGTCTTTTACAAATAGAAAAAGGTCTAGAATTTTTTTACATTGTTCAAATTAGCAACTATTTGATTCCTGTGTATGAGATGATTGCCACAGTATATTGTATTAGTACATTTGTTCGTGGTCTTTCATAGAAGTTCATTTAGTTATTTTTTGATAACATTAAACATAAGTTAACCACCATTGACTTGTGTGTTGTCTAAAAACATAAATGTTTCCTCTCTTGCAGTTACCCCTCAAGTCTCAACCTCTCTAAGTGTATGCCTTAAAGGGTGCATCGAGAAAGGGGTACACAAACCTTTGGTGCTTTGAAATATTGATGTTTCCTATACCTCCACCTAAAAGCAATATGAAGCTCTTAAGTTACCCATCATTGAATTGTGTGTTATCTACAGACATAAACATTTCCTCTCTTCCAGTTACCCCTCAAGTTTCAACCTCTCTAAGTGCATGCCTTAAAGGGTGCACTGAGCAAGGGGTACACAAACCTTTGGTGGTTTGAAATATTGTTGTTTCCTATACCTTGACATAAAAGCAATATAAACCTATCTTATATGTTTCCCTAAGGTTTGACACCACACCCATACTCTTGTCTAACTAATTTAGTGCCTCAAATAAACCCTATCTAGGTGAAAACCCCTTTTCACTATCTATCAAATTTTGTTGAATGGGTTAACCTAGTTATGCAAATAGTACACATTACGAGACTAAATCAGACTAAGCCTACTTAGTCCAGGACCAAACAACTCTATTTTCTAACTAAGTCAACTAGGCCAACTACATTAACTAAAATTTTTGAAGGGTTTAGAGTCAAATCAGGCTATATACACACATCTTTCACCCCACTAATAATGGAGATAATCATTTATTTATGTTTATTTATCTAAATTTATGCCGTTCTACTTGAGGAGTTATTGCTTAAGGTTTCATGCTTCTTAGAAGATTTTGAATGATTGAGATTCACTAGGAGGTCCTTGGCTAAACTAGATTTCATTATTGATCATTAGTTTCTTTGACATTACACAACAACCTTTTCCAAAGAACTAGCCAATGGATAGGTTGAGGTTTGATAGGTTCATCTTCAAGGAAATTATTTGGAACTCTTACTCTTCTATTTTAATAAATATATTTGTATGTATAATGGTTAATGAATGTATTGTCTCTCCATTTTTTTAATTAGCTCTACCTTTGCATGCTTATTATTTAAGTTTATTCCCAACTTGTACCACAATCTTTAGTGAACAGTACATTAGATTTATTTTACTTTATTGTTTCATTAAATGTCAAGACCTAACTAGGGTTATAATGTGGTGTTACTTGAATAGAGGCTTTAGAATCCTCTCTAGCCATAATATATGATAAAAGATCCTTTAGGTAGGTTTAGCAGATCCATATTGGTCATGAACTTGATTATTTAAGTATTAATAGTGCTATAATTAGTTTATTTATCTTCTCCAAGTTAGGATTGAGTTATATATTAACTAAAAATTTTCTTTCATACACTATAAAAAAAGGGAATGTGAGAGATTTATTACTTATCTTCAAAGATGGCAAGCATTGGTTAGAAAATTTTCATATCTATTTCCTACTATAGAGTTGAAAAACATGTTCATGATGAATTCAAACTCAAAACTAGCTCTTAACCTCAGATTATCATGTCTAGATGATTTTGATGATGTTATTACTAGTAGTGTCCAAATATAGAAAGCTCTCATTTATAAAGGACTGCTTAAAATACATTCTTAAAACTACACTCAAACTCATAATCATAGACAAAATTCAACTCCAAATCTAGAAAATGTGGAGGTGAGCCTAAGCCTTTTAACCATAATAAAAATATAGTTGGTAATTGAGTTACAAAAGCCAAACATGTTTAAATATTATAATCTCCATCAGTTAAAAAGGATCCTCAACTACAACTAATTTATTTTCAAAGGCATCCTCCTCCAAGAAATCAATTCAATAACAAACCATTTTCTAATTTGGGAGAGCCCATTGAGAATGTATTTCACAAGCTACTTCTTGAAATTTTGATTGGTTAACTAAATACTAAAATCTTTGACAAAATTCAATCTAAACTAGAGTGGTATAGGGATAATGAATATTATGAGTATCATTGGGTCAAAGGTCATATAATTTAAAGATCTATACAACTTTGACATCTCATCTAAGACATGTACGAAAGAAGGCAAATTGAGTTAAAGAATGCATTATATTTTAATTCTTGTCAGAATATGGGGATCTATAAAAACACCTTTCCTCAGCATAATATCAATTAATATGAGCAATAATAGCATCAACAAAATAATATTTATAATTAAAATTAGGGTTCCTAGGATAATAATGTTGATTACCATGATACCCCTTAAATTACAATGTAGTGTGATGTATCATGGAACATCACGTAGCCACAATCACTATCAATCCAATACCAGACATTAAAAATCATCTAATATATGATAAGGTCCATATGTCTTGGAATTTATTCCTTCACATGATCCTTATTCTCAAGTTATTATTCTAGGACCTATTTATTCTGATTTATATTCATGTGTTTATATTCGTGCTCGAGATTGTGTTGTCATAATTTGATGGCCTAAAATCATTGTTCAAGGGATTGGACCATCCTCTATTGATCCTAATATGATTTCTTGTTCTAATTATATTCTAGATTAGTAAAAATTCAAGTATGAAACTATTAAGATGCAGTATGATCTTTTGGATCAATTGAATAAGACGCTAGTACAAATTTCCATCTTTGATATTTTATTTAATTATCAACTCCATAAAGATGTTTTGTATGAACTATTGATCTAGAATCAGGTGCTTAACAATATTGCACTATATAAATTTTAACCATTGGTAGGACACCTGTCTCCTGGCCCATAGTTGATATTTGATCAAAGTGATATCTCATCTCTTTGATATTCTCACACTAATTCCTTGTACATCGAACTTATAGTTACTCACCACAAAATCAAGAATCTACTTATAGAAAATGGTTCTAGCCTTAATATCAATCCATTAAAGCTAGACCAACATCTAGGATATACCATGACATATCTCAAAAATGATTCCATCACTATTAATGGGTAAGATAATACTAAGTGATAATCAATAAATATAATTCCTTACTATCTAGTTTGGCCCCATCAACCATAATACTTTGTGTCATGTAATTGATCTTGATTTATCATATAATCTCCTTCTTGGTCATCCATAGAATCATGAGATGCATGTAGTTACCTCAACACTTTATCAATGTATTAAGTTTCTTCATTCTATAATGGAAGTTACTATTCCTAGGGATTTATAACCATATCAATAATGTAAAAGTCTTGAAGTAGAGGGTCACCAATAAACTTATTATCGGAGTGCTACCAATACCATCAAAAAGGAAAATGTTTAAGTCACCTCAATCCAATTATTTATAACCTAATACCCTTACTTCTTCCTTATAATCATCCTTCCCTTCATTAAATTCCTCCCATTTTAATATTCATGACAAAGGTCTTGGCATGTCTAGTATTGAATATGCCTTCCATGTTGCCAAATTGTTTAGATTACCTAAATCTGATGGCAAGCCAAAGATGGAATGGTGCAAGAAGAAAAGTGTATCTTCTCCTAAAAAGTATCTTCAATTAATCCAAGGAAAATAATTTGGTCAATAAATTCTGAAGCAATTATATGATTCATGGTTGTACAATGAGGATTTTGATCTATGTTTTAAGAGTAAAAAATATTGTATTCCTAATAGAAATATGGCCCAT
This sequence comes from Torreya grandis, assembly GCA_037957365.1. NCBI lineage: Eukaryota > Viridiplantae > Streptophyta > Pinopsida > Cupressales > Taxaceae > Torreya > Torreya grandis. The sequence continues at coordinate 294,481 of JARHVA010006087.1, forward strand.
CATGCTTATAAAGATAAGTATTTTGGAGAAAAAGATCAAATTAGACTATACCATATTGTTCTTGTTAATCATTCAAGCAAATAAGGTCTTAGATACATATCTCATAGGGTTATCCCCACACATCATGAAAAAGATTTAACATTTACATTAAATTATGATGTTCTTGGAAGTGATGTAGATTCCTATTATAGTATGTATGATGAACTTACTAACACCAATATATTTTATTTTATTTTTGTTCTCACTATTTTTTATGACCTAACCCTTCCCACTAACCTTTGTTATCCCAACCTTATTGATTGGGACCAATAAGATAACAGTATCATTCTTGATGAGTTTTAAAATGAAGAAAATATTTAAAAATTCATGGGACTAACAGATTGTTTACCATTAAGTAACGACAAAAATATATTTTTATACACTCTAGACCATGAGGTCCACTTTGTGGAGCAACCAAATTTACTTATTCAAAATAAAAACGAAAGATCAAGATCCTTAACTATAAATATTTATGAGGCACTTTCAAATAAAGGAAAAGTAAAGAAAAAACCATTGGTGAAAACTTATTTCAAGCACCATTAGATGTAGAAGTTCTCTTTCCCTCATAGGAATCCCAAGAGTCTACAAATCCATGCTTGCCATATAGTGTTGAAATTTATACTGATGATTATGAAGAATTTGAGCATATTGTTATGGAGAATCCAAATTTAGTAGATAATTAGCCATTGATTAAGGGGAATGATTTTTAATCTTCATACCTGGGTTAATTAGGGAGTCTAAATTAAAAGCTAAATGATCCATTATGTTCTTTACCTACATTTTTGGATAATGGTTTGATTATTCTTGTGTAAGAAAAGACAAAATTCAATATTCACACATATGATGATCCTAAGATAATCAAGCTTGATGTGTCCCTCAATCTAGAGGAGAATGAATTAATTAAATTCCTTCTTAGGGAGTTCAGTGATATATTTTCTTGGGCCCATTCTGATATGCCTAGTCTAGATCCTTCTTTGGTAGTCCATCATTTGGTCATGCAACTAGATGTCAAGCCTATTAAGCATTAACTAATAAATACACATCCATAAATTTCCATTTTGGTCAAATTAGAGATATAAAATTTACTTGTAGAAGGTTTTATTAAACATATTCCTTATACATATTGGATTTATACCATTCTTTCCATCAGTAACAAGTCAATCAGCATCTGAATCTACATATACTTAAAAGATAATAACAAAAATTATCCAAATTATAAATTTTCCCTTGCCTAATATATATATGACTATGGATTACATAATAGGTTATGATATGTAATCTTTCATGGATGACTTATCTAACTATAATCAAATTGAGATCACTCTAGAGGATCAAACCAAGACAACATTTACAACTCCATGGGGCACATTTTGTTGTCAATTCATGCCATTTGGATTAAAAATTCTAGGAACCACATATATACAATTAATTATTGTTATCTTTATTGATCTCAAACATGAAATTATCAAACACTATGTTGATGATATTCTTGGTAAATCCAAAACTCGTGCAAAACATCCATAACTGTTGCAATGAATATTTGAATGCCTTCATGAGTATAAAGTTGAATTAATGTTTTTTTTTGAGGTTACATCTAGAAAATTGATCCTAGTAAATTTTAATATATTACTAATATTCCACCTCCTTCCAATTGTAAGTATATTCATAACCTATAACATAAGATCCAAGCTATTAGATGCTGCATTTCCCAACTTGCTAATCCTTATCATAATTTTACACATATTTTCGAAAAAGGAATGAAATTTCAATGGAATGTTTAATGTCAAGAAATGTTTGATGAACTTAAGAAATATTAAATAATTCTTCAAGTAATTATTTCACCAATGTTATGGAACCCTTTGTTATTGTACATATATACCACTACCAGTCCCTTAGAGGCACTCCTCGCTTAGCAAGATGATCAAAGAAAAGAAAGAGTTTTTTATTATATGAACCATACATTAGTATCTTATGATAAAAAATATACTCAAATACAAAAATATTTTCTTTCATTAATTTTCACTTCCTATAATCTTAGACATTACATGTTGAATAATAAGAACATGGTGATTACCAAAGTGGATCCTTTGAAATATATATTAGAAAAAGTAATTCTAACTGGTCAAATGGATAAATGGGTTATATTTTTTAGTGATATTGATATTTAATATAAACATAAAAGGTATATAAAAGGATAAATATTGGTTGATCAACTAGATAAAACACCTCTCTAAGATTTTATAATGATTTTAGTGCACTTTCCTAATGGGTCTATTATGACTCTAGTTGAATCCCATGAATGGAAGATCTATTTTTATGATTCTTTGACATGCCATGGTTTAGGAGTAGGAATAATATTCATGACACCATAGGGTGATCTTATTACTAGGTCTTGTCACATTGGATTTTCGTGCATGAATAATGTAGTTAAATACGAGGCTTTGCTTGCTATACTTAATCTTTCAATGTAATGGAACATTTGACATTCAAAAGTATATTATGATTTGTAACACATTATCAATAAATCCATTGATCATTATCAAACTAAGGATGGAAATATTATGCCCTACAAAGGTAAGATAGATGGTCTCAAGCTCAAGATGGAAACCATTCAATTAGAATAAATAATAGAGAAAATAACAAGTTATTTGATGCTATGGATACCATTACTTAAATGATTTCAAATTTTCCATCTTTCAAAGATTATCAATTTTTCATTGAAAATATAATTGTTCTAATGTATGATTATTCATATTCTAAGATAATATGTGTTACTTATAGTCCCAAATCTCGTTGGTATAGTAACATAATTTCTTATCTCCATGATCACATGATTCAACCTAATCTATCCTTTAAGAAAACAAAATCATTTATCCAAAATGCTTCCCATTAAACTATAATTGGCAACAAAATCTATGGTAGAGGCTATGATGGAACATTGCTTCATTTTTTCAATTCTATATAATTTGACTTAATGCTAAATGAATTCCACAAATGGATTTGTGGGTCCCACACTATAGGTATCATCATAGCTTAAAATATCATTAGTACTAGTTATTTTTATCCTACCATGGAAGTAGATACATGTTTTTATGTTAAAAAATGTTTGACATGTCAAAAACATGGTTATCTTAGTCCTTCTCTAACATATGCACTTCAACTAGTCACAACCCCTTGGACATTTTCAATATAGGGGCTTGATATCATAGGAATGATTAACCCTACTTCTTAAGATGGTCACAAGTATATCCTTATTGCAACTATATTTTTGACTAAATTAGTAGATGAAATCCCTCTCAATTACTTAACTAGTAAGTAGATCTCTAAGTTCATCTTGAATAACATCATTTATCATTATGGCATCCATTAACCTATAATATATTATAATGTCACATAATTTAAAAATAAGGATGTTGATGCTCTCTACTCTGAGTTCTATATCAAGTACACATTTATACTCCTTATTACCCTCAAGGTTAAGGACAAGTTTAACCATCCAATAAAAATCTTATCAAAATACTCAAAAAGAATATCAATTAATATGGCCATATTTAATGTTTAAAAATATCATGAGCCTTGTGGGCATACCATAACAATGTCCACACTCTTATGGTTTAACTCCATATTCCCTGTGTTATGGCTTTGAATCAACTCTTCCTATTCTGATCGAGTTTCCCTGCTTGCATATTTCACTGCAAGATATCCTTGATGAAGAGTACTATTGAGTGTCAAGATTAGCAGAGATAGAGGTTCTAGAGAGAAAATGATACCCACCATAAATCACTTCATGTTATATCATAATCTTCTATACCAAGGATATAATAAGAAATTATCTCTCGAGAGTTTTACCTTGGTGATCTTGGGCTCAAAGAAAAAAAATAAAATATGAATGTTGAGAAAGGTAAACAAAGTTATGTTTGGAGTAAATTTATTGAATCCCCTCACTTTTATATATAACTATGTGTTAGGTGCACATAGCCTAGCTAATTCATAGGGTTATCAACTTGATGAGGTGATGAACATGATGCATCTTAACCATTTTCATGCTTGATTTAATGTGATCTTGTTTATAAATGTTTTTTTTTAGGATAATATATGTTCTATTCCATCTTACTTATCCTTTCTTCCCTTGATTTAGGGCATCCATTCATTTCTCCTAGATTTCCTTTCATATTACCACCTAATCTTATTATGATTATCTAGGTATAATAGATGAACTTGAGAAACACTCATAAAGTAAAGAACATAATTTCGAAATGGTTTGTGTTAAACTATATTTGTAGAAGAAATGTCACGATATGGAACATCATGATTTTATGGCTTGCATGAATTCTATTATTCCTTTGAGCTTTTAGAAGTTCATATTTCCATTCCCTCATTCACCTCCCATTTCATCCCAATTCGTTATTACAAGAGAAGAAGATGTATCCTATTCCAATTTGTTTTAGAGTGGTACTCCCTACTTTGCTTATGTATGAACAACCCCTTCATGTTCCCTATTCAATGTTGAGTTCATGCATCCATGATCTTCCTTTCCTCTGATTGGTGTTTATGGAGTTGTCTATTATTATTTATTATATATTATTATGTCAAAATACTCTTTTATATATCCTATTCCCAAATATCCCTAAATAGTTCAAATATTCTAAAAGACCCAAAAAGTTTCAAATATTCCAAAAAGCCCTAAAAACTTGTATGAATTGGTATCCCACAAAGTTTCCCCATCTCTGCCCATCTATAATTTCATGTAATTAATTAGTTATCCTCCTGTTACTTAACCTATATTTCAAATTTCTTATTGTTTTTGTAACATACTGAAGTACCTCATAGGTGACTTTTTATTCCTCCTAAATATGACATCTCAGAAAGTGAGACCAAATTGCTACTCTTTCACCATTATACAAGTTAATCCTATACTCTCCCCATTTTGTAAGTTAATTCCTATGCTATGATCATTTTGAGATCATTTTAATTCCCCACTCTTACCATTTGGAAAGTTATTATATGCTCTCACCATTTTTCAAGTTAAATTTCATGCTCTCACCATTTGGCAAGTTATTATAAGCTCTCATCATATTATGAGTTAAATTTCACACTCGCCATTTTGAGAGTTTAACAATTATATCTCAAACATCCATTTCTTGTCTTGATATTTATCATTTTCTATGCCCAGTTTTTTGTTGAACTATAATGGATTGAGGTATAATTAGACTATCTAAGAAACACTTAGTTATCTAAAGTCAACTTAGCCATCCTTTATCCCATGATCTTGATGTTTTGGAAAAAAATTCTCTTGTTATTTTGGAAAGCTTATTTCTTGTATGCTCTCATGTTTTATGTGTCCCCTTTCCTATTTTTAATCCACAATCTATATTTTTAACTTTTCATCACTTTTCTTCTTTCCCAATCCTAGGGAGAACTACATTTGTCCTAACATCCATAGTACTACTAGGAAATATCCACTTGTATCAGTATTTTAGAGTTAACACAGTGACCCCTTGTTTATTATTATATTCTTCATTCCCTAGTCATGCTTATTTCTTCATACCCTTGGTCTCAAATCATAACACCTTATTGTAACACACACTCCTTTCAGAATCAAATGTTTATTTAATTTATCCTCTATGTTTTTGAATTGATTGTGTGTTTACTTATTGATATGTCATTTTGTTACTCCATTTCCTTAATTTAGTACATTTATTTTACCACATAAGTATTGATTTTTCATATCATTATTTTAATTTCTGAATATTGTGTATCTTAATAAGAATATATTAAAGTGCATTATATTTTACACTTGAATCTTAATGTTCCATATCTTGTTTAAAGTTGTATACATTTACATTTTAGATGCAAATGTTATACATTTTGAAAAATGAATGTTATACTGATTAGTTATACATTATGATGCGTATTATCATTTTCAATATTAAAAATCAAGTCTCAAAAAGTTCTAATCATATGTCAATTCCATAAATCAATAACATCTATATCTATGTGAACCAATCATCAAACTAAGAAACATCAAGATCATCTCATGAAATAATAACAAAAGGAGCATCTATAAATCATGGATATATCAATCATGTCTAACATACACAATAAAGATATATGCAAATGAAATAAGAATCACATGACATAAAAAATAATATCATAATTCCCATTTATCAAAGTTTCAAAATGTGCATATATACATCAAAATGGGCCATATACATCAAAAGAGAATGCATGTACATCTCTCATAATTTGAGTCAATCATCTAAATTAGTGTATCTCATAGATAAAAACGTGTATATCTATGTCAAATATTCAACTTTCGATATGCCCATATCTGAGAGATCTATCCTACAAATCCTCATGATGAGATATCTTACTTTTCTTGTCCCATGGTGGATTTGATTGTGCTAGAGGACCCATCATTGAAATTAGGCAACTGATCTAGCTGATCTAGAAGTCCTATGAAATTGACCTATTCTAGATGCTTATCATTATGAAATATACTCTTAAAATGTAGTTATCCTAGCTACAATTGGTATCAATACCTCATATAGTCTTCAATAATAGCTAGCCTCATCCTTAACCCAAAGAGGTTTCATAAAAGTCTAAAACCATTTTATATCTATCACATTATCATAGACCTTATCAAGCTCTATCTGTACTCCATCTAACCATATCTACATTGTATCTCTCTTTGATCGATCCTAATCCCACTAAAATATATCAAAGACTCTCTAATCAATAAACTAAACTTCGTGCTATACTACAACATATCACTCAACTAAAGAAAAATTCATCTCAATGGTAATATGTGCATGTATCTAACACCTCTTACTCACCTATTATATCATTTTGGATATATTTGTCTAATCTACACTAATATGAGTATGAGTTATTGATAACTATTGTGATCTATGATCTAACCATTTTTGTAACCTTGTGATCTTAGTCTCTCCATAACTAATCTCATACCCCAGCTTGTTGATCATAGCTTAAGCATCATAAGATATCATTAATATAAATGGGATAGATTTCACAACATATCCTATCATCTACATACCATCATCTTCACCTTCCACATCCACCTCTACCATCTCCTTATCTGAGCTTATCTTTACCTCCTCTTCTATGTACTCTATCTCAACCTCATAATCCTCCTCTCCATCTTCTCCCTTCTTTGCCTCCTCCTATCACCCCTCCTCTCCTTCCTCCTTTCCCTTCTACTCTTTAACATCCTCCTCTACTTTGGAATATAATACCACTATTATAGGACTATGTTGTTAAGCAAATAACATAATTTTTTATAGATAATCTCCTTGAAGCTATCATTGATCTCCACCTAGTGGATTAGTCAATCTCATTGGTCGATGTTGAGCCCACCATAACACATATGCTTCATTAACACCTACATATATTGGTCCTCTTAAAAATCAATCCACATTTACTACCAACCCAAATTTATCTTCTTCCTCATTTCGATTAGGTGCAAGTCCCCATTATCCTATCTCTCTAATTACATATTTAAATTGATGAGGTCTTATAGGTACATCTTATTCTAACCCACACTATAATTATAGAATATTTGACCTATAGTTAGCTATAGTGTACTCTTTTTAACCAATAATATATCACATTGTAGTCATATATAACATTTTTTTTACATCCTCATCCAACGAAAATTTAATATCTAACTATGGAATCCAAGTTAGATATGTGTCTATCATGTCATTTGTCACTTGCCTATAATATTTAACCTTCCCTCAATTCCTCTTATGCCCAGGACCCACTTAGACCATAGTAGACCATTGAATAATATATTCCTCTATGTTTTCATCTCCCCATAGATCTCTTAATTAATATATGCTCCCATGCCTAGACCTAGACAAGTGTAGATGGACCAAAACTACACTCTCTAATATAAAGTGCAGTTAATTCACATTATAACTATGAAAAAATATTTGGTACCCATAAAAAAACCATTGTATCCTCTATTGTGTCTCACATAACTCCTCCCAATCACATATAAAAAAAATGACTGATCTTATCTAGCAGTAGAATGTCACCAAAAAAAAACATGAGATCTATAACTGTCCTATAAAAAATAACCCATACCAACACATCAACCTTCATGGACCCATATTTTAGTATATTTACGACAAGTTCATTCTCGTTGATATACACATACCCATATTAAAGAATCTCAATATCGATATGCCCTTTGAAGTCCTCCTATGCCTCTTATTTTTGACTCGGTTCAAACTAATTTAAAACATGTCCTTAGATCAATACATATAAAATCTAAAAAACATCTTCTAATGTGATAGTAACATCCCCTATAGGTAAATATAATGTAAAAGTGTATCATATCCATCAATCAACTAAGACATTGATCAATGATTGATTTGTTGTGATCACTAGCATCCTAGTGATGTGTAAGAGGATAATCATCTCAAAGAACCCATACATGTTTCCCATCCATACCACTGGCTTTCATATAACGTGTGATCATATATCATGAGCAATTAGAACATTAAATTGCTCTTGTAAGCCAATCAATGTTGTTATAGTTTGTCATTTTCACTAATTTAATGACATTTCTACTTATTAATCACGTCTATATCTATGACATAATTGTCTTATCTAAGTCCTATTCAATTTTGGTGGTCAATTTCTCCTTTTCTCTACTCAATTTCCTTTATCTATGCAATTAGGACATTTTCACAATTATAAGGTGAATTGATCATTTAACAAGGCTATTTTTTTGTTTTTAATGATGAATTTATTGTTAAATATGGCTTAGAGGATTTCATCATTTTCACGATGATTTTGATGTTTACCCTAACTATTTCATCATTTTTTTGGCCATTTCATTATTCCTAGCATCATTTCACTTACAAGTGAATTTGATTTTATATTGATTAATTTCAACATTTTGACAAACTATTTTCTCATTTTCTTCGCCATTTCATGTTTTAAATATTTGATTTGTCATTGGATGGAATAGAAGAACTTTTAATATTTTCATTATTTTGATAATAAATTCACCATTTTGACATACCAAATCATTGTTTCCATGAATTTTCTGTTTTAGAGTCCCAATTAACTATTTCCATGATAAAACTAGCAACTCTCTTAACCAATTCACTATTTTCTTAGACAAATTCACTGATTACATAGCTGAATTCAGCATTTTGAAAATAATTAATACATTTAATTTCCTACTTATAAAAGTAATAAATGCACTTAAATGATAAATTCACAAAACAAAATGTACATACCAGTGTTCCACCTCCTTATGGCTATCTATTCTCTTTAATGTGGTTTGAAAGCACCCTCAGACGCGGTCCATAAGCTATTTTATCTATGTCAGTTTTACATGAATTCTCAGAAGTAAATTATGAAATGCTAAGGTGAAAATGATCCAAAATTCAACCCCAAGATGAATATATAGCCTTTTGTTATAATGTTTTTCCCTCAATGTGTTGTTATTCTTTTTTGGAGTCCCATTTTTAGCCTTGGTATCTTTTTCCTTCCTATTTCCTCCTATTTGTTTCATTTTTCTCCCCTTTTATCATTTCTACACTATTATTTCATCAGTTAAATGGTCTACTCATCTAGTTTTTCCATAACTCTCCCCTTCAGGGGGCATCTAGTGCTTAGCAAGCACTTCTTTGGGATATATTTGAACTTGTCTACTAGTACATTTAACAAGTTCATCAAAATTAACATCCATTAGTTTTCTTCTATGATCATTTTAATGAATTTATAATTATTTGAAAATGGAAATAGAATCAAATATAGAAACTCCACTTTTATTACTTCTATGTCAAAATTTCAAAATGGAATGATTCCTTCTCTGTTCATCTAATATACCCATTTGAATTCACCTTGGTGAATCTCTAGGTTGAAAACTTCACTGATCTAGATCTATTCTATTATTATTTTGGTCAATTTATATGGTTAATTATTCTATTCTAGTCAATTCACTAATTCATCTTCCTTGATCAATAAATGAAATTAATTACGTTCTTTAAATCATTCTTCTAATTGAATTACCCATATTGTTGTAATTAAATTGGTCTTTTATTAATTTAATCAATCATTCATATAAATATAACTCTATGTAAATGCAATTATAATTTCTTTTGAATTTTTAATTCATCCTTTTCCTTCCAAAATACCTCTTCATTTAATAAATAATATTGATATATTTTGGAATATTAATTTGTGCACCAATCAATCTAAAAAGTGAATTAATATATAATATTATTCTCCACCCTTCATTTTGGAGATAAGATGAAGGGTCTTTATTGAATCTTATTAGATAATTTGGTAGCATTATCAATTCTTAGTCTTAGAAATAAGATGAAAGTCTTATATTAATTACCCCTTTGATATTTTCAAGGTCCATCCTCCACCCTCCATATTGAGTAAGATGAATGGCACACATCAGTGATCCATGTGGTGAATCATGTGCACTATTG
>JARHVA010006087.1:310000-320000 GCA_037957365.1 Torreya grandis
GAAGTGTTGACCTAGGAATTCTTCTCCTGACATAATTTTAACCCCATTTCATAGTGGGTTATATAAATTGATGTCGACTTACTATTATGTTTTCTTGAACAGTTAAGTAAACTCTATTAGTAAGATATTTCTTCAGACTATAGGGTAAACTTGGGCATCACACTACACTAAAAAGGTGATGCAAGTAGTGGTTGTGGAAAGGACAAGACCTTTTCACAACAAGCTAGTTGATGTGGATCTAAATGATGTGATCATATCTTATATTATCCACACTTGGGACCATTTATAAATACATGAAAATTTAATTTTACAATAAACCCACTTGTCAGGGACATATTGTTGATGCAATGTGAGTAGCCCAAACTTATATGTCACCATAAAATATATTAAGAGAAAGTGGTGTAAAGATCATCCTTATTCATGCTCTTATATTTTTGGATTAACTCTTAAAATCCTCTCAAGAGCATACATATAGATGAAAATGAACATTATTGTTCAACCTTGTCATTTTTAACACTTTTGACATTATACTTAGTTCTATTTTTTCATTTTATCCTTTACTTTCTTGATATTTTCAATTATAATTTTTTTTGAAAACCAAAACATGTCATAAAAACTAAACAAATTTGTTATCCAACATTCTATTTGAATAAGGATGTATTATGCTCACCAAATTAAGATAACTTTTTCCCTTGTTAAAAACATCATTTAGAACATTTTGTTTGTATCTTATAAGCAATGATGTTATGCTTCCCATTTGATTCTAGACCATCTACCACTTTACAAAATGTTAAAGTCCATTTTTAATTCAAATTCAAAATCTCACCTCTCTATGTTCTAAGCCAATGTGTTATTGGTTGGTCATTTGTATTTGATTTGAGTAAACTCAGGTTCAATTTCCCATTTGGATTGAAGGCCAGTATATATACTCATCATTAATGTATTCTCATTTTGGACTTAGTTTATCCTATGTTCACTCACGCTGTAAGTTATTTGACCATTATACATCCTCTTACCATGTGGTGACATTGTGATGCCTATTTGATTTTATCTTTATACTTAGGATTTCTTGTTTGTTTTCAAGTTATGAGCTTCTTAGTTCGCATTGTGATCTTCATAATCTAAAAGAATCTCTTTTAATTTTATAGTCGTAACTCATTGTAGTTGTATTTAGATTTTACAATATGGATGCATCTTTGACCTAAGTTTTTAATTCTATCTTGGACATTAGGTTTCAAAGTTATCATACCCTCTTCCAATTTGATGATTTTAATGTACCTAGGTTGAGTGAATTCATGACCATTTCTTCTAATTGTGTGGTACTATGCCACTTATCTTATTATAGTCTCTTTTCACCTTGTCACTTGTTTAAAGATGCTAAAACACACCTTTAAACATTTGTAAAAACATATTTCACATCTTATCAAATGAGGAAAATAATATTCTAAACATGACACAAATGTATACTTGTAATGGGGTCTTTTAAGGCTTAGTTACAAGAAATTACATTTTTATGATAGATATGACTATTCCTTATTTAAGGACATTTCCCTCTTTGGGATTTATTTTTATATACCATTCCAATCCATGATAATTTTCATTTTCCAACCCTATTCTCCTCCAACTTACACATGCTATGAAGCTTTGCAATGCTAGAAGTTTACCATTATAGGTTATCCTCCATCTTTCATAGGAAATCAATCTCTACAATTCTCGAAGGCTACCATTATAGGTTATCCTCATTTATATTATGTAGTCAATAAAGATTTGAAATGTTTGAATGTTACCATTTTAATTTATCCTCCTTCATCTTGTGTGAGCAAATAAGATCTGTAACTTTTGAATGTTAACTTCTAGGATATCCTCCTTCAGCTTACATGTGTAACCGATCTCCACAATGCTCAAAGGTTACCATTTTAGGCCCTCCTCTTTTGCCTTGCATTATCAACCAAAATTTGTAATCCCCAATCATTAGCATCCTAGTCCCATCGTTAGTATTTATTGAACTTGTTGTTGAGGAATGAAATTTTGATGAGCTAGTCTTCGTTGAACCCTTTTTTGATAGTTCAGTTTATGGAGAGCCCATTATTGAATCACAAACCATTATTCATATAGTACCAACTATTCCATACTTTATAAAATCTATGTTGATATTCAATCCACAACAAAACCAACCATCACCTCTTAAAGAACCATCTTCTGAGGACCAAAATATGTTCACAGTTGATATTTTAAAACCAATTATAAACTAAGGTCATGATGTTTTTGTTCAAACATCTATATGTGACAAGTCAACCTGTGATGAATCATAATTTGATACTATACTTGTTATCAAGGGGTCTCATTTGGATGAGATAGTATTGATTGAGTCCTTTCTTAACAATTATAAGTACCTTTGGGAAAATCATTATCTCAACCATTATCCTATTTTTAAAGAGTCCCTCCCCTTTGATAAGATATTTTATGTGGAGTAATATCCTGACTTTTTTCCCCTTATTGAACAATTCCATCTCTTTTAAGGGATTCACCTAGACAAGCTAGTATATGTTGAACCCTTCATAGATGAATCAGTTTTTACAAAGCGCATTATGCCATCATAGGCCATTACTTGTCTCAAACAAAGCAATAAAAAAAACATCATTATAGAAGCATCTACACTAGATGAAGAATCAACATTGAATTTAGGTTCTATTATTGAACTAACATTAGATTTAGCATCAAAATCAAAATCACTATCAGTCTCAACATTGGATTTAGAGTCACTAGACTCAGATGCAACTTTAGATACTTAGAATACATTCATGGTTATTAAAATTTTGGTTAGAAATTCATTTCAAACTAATTTAAATATATCTATGATCCTTTTATGGTCTTTGAGGAGGATTATTTCAGAATTGACACAAGTTATCCTAGTATCTTATACAATGTTTGTGATACCTTTCATAATTCCATTACCACCACCTAACATAGACATCATATTGACATTCCACCTTCAAAAAGTATAAATTGGGACTGAGAGAATCACATTTTATTGAACTACATCCATGACAACATATCAGTTGTAGAATCTTAGAGGGATTGAGACAACATTCATGCAAAATAAGAACAATCTCCTAGTGAAACCTTTTTAGAGCTTCTAAGGGACAATAAAATTTCAAGCTCAACATCTTCTAGTGAAACCTTATTTGAAGTGTTAGAAGAAAATGAAAGTCAAAAGTCAAAGGTCCTTAGTGAAACCTTCTTAGAGGTGCTATGGCACAATCAAAACAACTTTATTGGTGGAAACCTCATTGATGTGCCAATACCTAAATTCAACAATTTTTCACTGCTTGATGGAGACAATATTCAAGATAAAATCAATGAAACTTCCAATCTACAACATAATCAAATGGATGCTACTGTCACACCCAAATAATAGAAAAATTTAATGGTCCTATCAAGATCATTTGTAGACTTATTTGACCATACCATATCCAAAATTATGTCAAATCTAGAATCACCAAAATTATGTGTGCCTAAAGATTCCAATATTCATTTGTTTCCAAACATTTATAAATTCCATTATCCTCCACATTTACACTGGCAAATTATAGCATTTATCCTATGACTTCCATTATTCACCATCCCTTGTTTCACTTTCCTTTATAGAGGCTATAAAGATATCTTGCCTTGATGTTCAAATGAAATGGATTCAATGAGCAACAAAAATCATAACAACAACATTAGAGTCCAAATCTGGAGCAGGTTCTTGATAGATCACATATTTTGAAAGGGTATAGGCTAGTAATTTTTATAATTGAGTATTTTGGTTGTCTTATATATTATCTAGGATTTTCATCTCCATGTTAGCAAGAGTAGAAAAATCATTTACCATTATGTTCCATTTACGATGGAATTTGAAGTACATTGACTTGAGGTCCTTTAGGACAATGTAAGCAACACTCAATTTTTATTAAGGTCAACTTGGTCATATCAACCATGCTCTCACAATTTTGCAAGAAAATTAATCCAACATTCTCACCATTTTATGAGTAATGATATCTTGGGGGTAACCCCTTTACCATTATATATAATTATCATCATATAATTTTAATTATGCATCACCTTACACCATGTTATTATACCTTGTATTTAATATTGACCAAAGCCTATTTTTAGCCTCCCTACCCAACCCTTTTCAATAAGAAGATCTTGATCTAGTTTCAATAGTTTTATAATTTCATGCTTAACTGGGAGTCTATGAATGTAGTTTGATAATATATTTGGTAGTTTATCTTTCATTTACATTTGAGTAGTGCCACTGATTATAACCACCTATGGGAAAATTAAAATTTCATTTGGTACCACTGATTATAACTACCTATGGTCAAATAAATATCTTATCTTTTGTTACTAATATAACCACCTATGGGAAAATTAGTAGCGCAATATTATTTTGTTATTTCCTAATGATAACCACCTATGGGAAAACTAAGAAAAAAATATTTTTCCATGCATTGGCGTATCACCTTGCCATTTCTATTATAATTTTCCTTGAACTTTGCCTTTATTTACAAACTTATTGTTATCGGGTTGGCTCTCACTACATTTTGTGTGGGTAGAACTACTATAACTTGAGGTCCTAATGGGACAACATAGGTCACGCTCAATTCACATTGAGGTCAAGTCAATCCCATTTTTTTTCCATAAACTCTCATAATTTTTTTTATAAATTTAAGTTTAAATGCTGTCATTATTTTTTGAGTTGGATTGTTTAGTCTCTCATAATTATCAATCAAGTTGAGATGCTTATAAAATTTAAAAAACATTTACAAATGATATATAAAAATACTTAATCAATTATGATCCTAATTGTGACTCATAGGAAACCTAAGAAACACTCAATGCTAGTTATACAAAGCAGTTCACCCTAAACAATATTTTGCATCTTCCTCTAATAGACAAGTACACACTAATACATAAACACATGGTTCTCACTTGTTAAATAGTTCTTTAGATTTATGTATCACTGCATGTTTTTTTATTATTATTTTTTTGATATTTGGTAGGCATTTTTTCCTTAACAAAATCTTGCTCTTTCCATTTTGTGAGCTTGGGCTGTTATAATTTTCTTTAGCTGTTATTGGAACTTCTACTCTTAGACATGCATCTCCTTGATAATTTAGTTCCGTATGCCATTGCTTATATCCATGAGCCCCATTGCATCCATTTTAGCTTATTGTTTGAACTCTAACCTGTAGACATGCATCTCTTTAGTTAGGTAGTTCCCTAGTCTATTTTTTGATATTCCATTTATATTGATTATCCAGAAAACACAAAAACATTATAAATTAATTGACAAAACAAATGAAAACATTACCTTGCACTTTTGTTTATTCTGTTCCCAGACTCTCTCCATTTTATGAACAAATTCTAAGGTTAAATGCTCTCACCATTTTATAATGAATAATTTGAATGCTCTCTCCATTTTATAAACCCTTTTCTTTATTTCCTCTACAACATCAATCATGTTTTCTTATTGTCACTCTTCTTATATCCCATTTCCTAGGAGAACTAAATTTGGCCTAAGGTTCATGTTGGATATTTTATCCATGGAACTATGTAGGCAACATCCACTTGTTTTATACATATAGAGTCAGCTCAGCCACCCCTTCCTTTTCTTCTTTTTCCCTTGTGTTTTATTGTCTTGTTGTTTCCCTCTCACTTAGAGGCAACTTTATCTCTTTGTTTTTGTTCTATTTTACTAGTCTCATTATTTTCTTAAATTAAGGGTCACCCTATCATATAGATTAATGCCTCTCTTACACTCAAATGAATAATTGCTTTATCTTTACAATAACATTGTGAATAACTTTGGTTTATGTGTGTCTACTTGATTTTTATTATTATTTTGTTGTGGTTTCTTGTCTATCCATTTATTATGTTTTTTATGTATTCCTTTTTATTGTTTTGATTTTTATTCTTGGTGTTTCATTATGTTGGTATTTTGTTTTACCATTTTTTCTTGTACTATATTTGTTTTGTTCTTTTGAGTTAAAATAAATTCTATACCCACTATTTGTCTGGATTTTCATGTATGATTGATTTATTTTAAGTTATATTTAACTTATTCTTTTGTTTTTTTTTCCATGTACATCTCGTTCAGACACATGGATCTTGATTATTCCTATCTTTTTTTCATTTTATTTAATAAGTTCCTTTTGCTTTTGATTTTATACATTATCATTATTAATTAAATCCTAATTGTTCATATCTTGATTTTAAGTTAAGGTACATCTATGTATTGTTTTTATTTTTTTGTTTATTTTTTTTATTTAAATGTAAATAGTTATGACTCTAGTATTGATAGTGTTTATCATCATATTTAGTTATAAATATCCAAATTTAAACCAACTAATCATAATATAAATATAGTATTATTATAAGTCACTCATACTTATGATGCATAGTTTCACTTCTGCTAATGTAGACACCAAGTGTTTTGTATTCCAAGTCCAAATTTTGGTGATGCTCCATAGATCATTTCTCAATGAACCATAGCTAACAAGAGAATCTATGCAATAAGTATAGCTCATGGCATATACTGCAAGTCTACTTGTCTAAATTTTATCATTGTTTATATTCATATTCTTTTATTATTCATTCCTTATTCCATTTTCTCCTACTTATGGGTGAACTAGATTGTCTTTAGGTCCATCTGGACTATGTAGGTAGCATTTGATACATGATGTATCTCAAGTCATCTTGGCCACCCTTTTTCTTTCAATCATCTATTTTGTCACTTTGTGTATCGTTTTTTGCCTAGGTATTTATGGATTCTTTAATCATTAGATCCTTGAATCTACATTTGTACCTATTCATATTTAATCTATGTATTTGGTTATATATTTGAGATATTCTCACTAAATTTCCCTACTTGGGCACAATATTCAGATCAATCATCAATCCCATCAGCCATATTAGGGCAAAATTAATTACCAGTGATCAAAATTAGCCATACTAGGGCAAAATCAATTTATCAACAAATGAAATCTGCTCTACTAGGGTACATTATTATTTCCTTTATATGGATGTATGGTCTCATTTTTGTTTTTATTTAAGCTCTATAACTTTTTCCCTCATTTTGGCAATTTCAAATTTTGGATCTTGTCTCAAGATCAATCATTCCCTAAGCTCACACCTTTCACACTCTTTTAGGTGTGTATAAGTGTGGTGTTTATATTTTAGGATTGTATCCTTCCTAGTTACCCTTCCCTTGGGGCCAATTATATTCTATTCTACTTTTTATCATTGGGAATCCATGTGTGCAAGCATTAGCTAATCTAGATCTCAACTCATCCATGGGTTAATTTCACACTTTCTCTCTTTTCCAAGAGTCCATACCTCTCTTTCATCCTTGTATATCCTCTCGAGGGGGCATCATGGGTCACTTTCTTCTAACTTCTTAAAAAATCTTTAATTCTTTGAAAAGATGTTGCTTTAAACAAATGTCCCTCCATGCTTTCTCAAATAGGGTCAAAATGTCAACATCCAATTCCTACAATTATTTTGTTGAAATTGCCAATATTACTCAAAATTCTATGACATTCCACAATATGAGCTAAAATCCCTAAGACATTCTAATGTATCCATGAATGGGGCAATACATTTTATTTTATTATCACCTAATTCACTTCGAGTCAAATTGTAACATAAAAGGTGATGTGTTCGACCACTAATTTTTTTAATTTGGAAGCACATGTCACATGCATGTGTTATTTTGCATCCACAATACTCTAAATGGGGTATTGCTCTATACGCAACTGATAACTTACATTAATCATACTCTAGTCAAATTACTATTCAGTAACTTGACATTTTGACCAGTATTGTTTAAATAGACAACTAATTTCCAAATAATTGCACAAAATTAATTAAACTTTCTTAAGAAAATAAAACCAAATTAAGAGCTTAAGTGGAAAATCCATGGAACTTATTGAACATCTATTAATTGTAAATTTATTTCTTATAACTACATCAACTAGTGACATCATCAGTGGGGTAGCATCTATAAGCAATAAATAGAATAAATATTTGGTTGAAGTCCTCCCATAACTCATTCATGACCCTTTATTCCATATATTAATGAGGATATTTATAGATTGAGCCTCCAAACTTGAACTGATCCATGGTCACACATCTTGATCATAAGATGGATGGTCATGGTTGATTCTGATCATTTATAAAAATCTATAAATACAAGGGTTGTCACTCATCCTTTAATGTTATTTTTAAGTAATGTTATTATTTTGAGTTTGTAAGAGAATATTTTCAACTATTGAAATACATTGCTCAAATTCATGAGCCTAATTCATTGGTGTATTGAGAGATGATGAAGGATCAAGACACTCATCATTGACAAGGACATGGAGCACCAAATCAAGGAAAAATCTCATTTCTGAGTTGTTCTTAGAGGAAGGATGCTCTTTGGAAAGTTTTATGGTTATATTCCTTATTTTAAAATCTACTAGATTTCATTTCCAAAACCCCATGAGGGGGTTGGCTTAGCATGTTATGTCCTTGGCGATTATCTTGAGTTTTCACTATTAATGCATGCACTAACTTGCTTTGGATTACTAATCTATATTAGGTTACCATATACACAAAATATAGGTGTGATGGAATAATAATTATCATCAATTAATTTTCTAGAATGAAATTCTAATACAACATCGCTACATACTTTTGAGCCATCCATATCACAGGAAATTTGACCAAAAGGAATAGAAATTGTATCATTTAGAATGTTACTACAAATTACATGTAAAAATTGACTATCACATTATTTTTATAATAAGATAAATAAATATTATGATTATATACAAATTTTTAAGTTTATAGAGAGAGAATATGTATCAAATATTATTTATAAAGGAAGAAAATAAGAATCCATTTATAAATTTGTATTGTTAGCATTTTATAGGGATAGAAAAAGTTAATAAAATTATAATTTCATATCATTTGAATTTTATAGAGAGAAATGGAGAATCAAATTCTATTTTTCATCGTTTTCATTGTCTAGAGAGCGAAAAACTGAATCTCATTATTTTTTCGTATCATTTTCATTGTGTATAGAGAGAAAAGGATAATCACAATCTAATTTTTTATCATTTGTATTGTTTAACGAAGGAGAAGGATAATAAAATTTTAATTTTGTATTAATTGAATTATCTATATCATGAGACTTGAGTCTATTATTTTTTTATTGTTATTTTGATTTTATAACTTATAACTCTTGATGCAATGAAGGGCAATAAAAAACAATAAAATAAGGGAGGTTATTTTTTTAACTTAATAATCTTGAGATTTTGACACATGCAACATGGGAGGAATGTAAAATTGTGCATCATTATTATGTTCCTCTTGTTCTAATATATTATTAAGATAATTTTGGAAAGGAAAAAATGGAAGTTAGGATATTCTATTGAGGAAGTATTATATTCTTCCTTTTTTTCACTATATGATTCTTCATAATTTAAATTATAATCATTGCCTTAACAATCATAATCCTCATATACATCATTATCATTGTTAATATTACAATTATTATCATTAATCCTTTCACTAGAGTAATCATAAGGTGTGAAATTATTATAAAACAATAAATCCAAAAGATGGTACTATGAGGTTCCTTAGTGGAGATATAC
Source organism: Torreya grandis (assembly GCA_037957365.1). Classification (NCBI taxonomy): domain Eukaryota; kingdom Viridiplantae; phylum Streptophyta; class Pinopsida; order Cupressales; family Taxaceae; genus Torreya; species Torreya grandis. The sequence continues at coordinate 319,687 of JARHVA010006087.1, forward strand.
ATTTATAAGATATTCAAACCTTGGATGGAGAGAAGGAAAAGGATAAGACCTATTCCAAAAACACAATTTCACATATAAAACCTAACTCATAAATTTATAAAAAAAATGCGGAAATAAAATATACGAGTTTACCAATAATTTTTATTAAAATTGGATTGATGAAATAATAAAATTTTAATTAGATAAAAACTAATAGGATTAAAATATAACTATATATTGGTGGAATTTATTAAAAAAATATATAAATCTACAATTATTATTAAAATATGAAAACTTAAATGTCATAATGAAAAAGTAAAGAGGATGGAGAATGA